>PVJX010008115.1:0-67763 GCA_004027295.1 Dolichotis patagonum
TGTTCTTTTAGCAGATCTATAAGTAAAGTTTTGAAAAGAAATTGGTTACTCCTAAATTTTACTTTTAATGATCAACACATCTACCTAGACTTTTCAATGTTTCAAGTTTTTGAATATTCACTGTATATCTTTTGCTAGAGTTTTGTACGTCTCTTAGCTTTTCATTTAAGGTAAAGGAAAGCAGGGATAAAGGAAACAGGATGTGTTTAAGTAAATCTTCAGTGGTAGAATGTTAAATAGAAATTTTATTGCCACTTACTACACAGTCATACCTTTTCCATTTCTATCATATAGTCATTCTATGTCTCTGTTGTGCAGCTATAAACTTTGATATTAAAATTATCATATTTTATACCAGTCCACTGGTAAATTATCTTCTTACACAAATCATGTCCACATATTTAAGTAGTTAAGGTTGACTTGCAAATTAAGATTCACAATTTCTACTTGTTTTTCATTAATGTACATTTTATTTCCTTGAATATATGCTAGACATGCATCTCATATAGTATTATATTTTTGTCTTTACATTCTATTTTTATTCTTTCATCCAAGGTATTTTAAAGAGTGGCAAATAGTAAAATATGATTCTTCAGTAAAATATCTTTTTGCAAGGCTATTTAAATTTATTTGAGAGCAGATATGTCTTGAGAAGAAAGGATTTGAGTATCAGTCGAAGTCAATATTTAACACTAATAATAAATCTGATAAATGTATTAAGGACTCAATTTCTAGAAATCTAAATGTCATTATCCTAGAAAGAGGTAGAGTAAATATTTTAAGCTCGTCTATGTCCTAAACAACTTTTGGGTAATTGATTAAATGATCATTAACACTTTTACCTTAGAATGCTTAATTTTACTTCTGGCATAGAAAGACACTTAAATTATAGGGCAAAGAAGGTCTAAATTTTAGGTGTATATTTTATTATCTAAATGAGCTATTTAGATTGACTCACATTACATTTTATTTGGTTCATACTGTCTCATTATATTTTGTTAGTATTTAAGTAGTCTAGAATTATGTAGCAATTTAAAAGAATATTCAGAGCTGTATTCTCTACATACTAGGTAAATATTGATCCACACTCTATGACCAAAGTATGGCAAAAATTTCATGTGGCAGGTTATATGGATTATAGTCCTCAACTAAAGTACTTACAAACTATTAGGTCACTTTGAATGCAAATAGATAGATAGATAGATAGATAGATAGATAAACACAACATAATTCTTAAACTTTTGCCAAATTTTTTGTGATTTATGCTTGGCGGGGATGACCTGATATTTAGAGTTCATCTAGACCTGACTTAGTGTTGTAAGCTGCTAAGATTTACCTCTAGTCCTATTTTGATACTACAAATTTTGTTCAAATTTAGTTTTTATTTGTGAATTAAGAAATACAACAAATTTGTGAAATACATTTTAGTCAAAGACCATAAACAATACCTGGTCTCAGATCAGACATTAAAAAAACTTTAAAAGACATAAAGGGCTTTATTACAACTCCTTCAAAACAGCTTTTCTCTCACATTTCTATCATATTCCCTCCCACACATGGCATAAAGTGTTTCCATTCATGGATTTTATATGTTATTCTTTAAAAAGTATAGTAGACAATTACCCTTCTTCCATCCAATACCACATACCTAATCCCTTACTCTATCACCAAAGACAGTTTTCCTTGTCTTACTCACCCATCACAAGAGAATTTCACAAGCTAAATGACTTGGTTGATTCATCTCCAACAAGGCATCCCTATTTACTTTTTTTCTTCTTTTTTTTATTAAATTACTATTTACTTTTTTTCTTCATATCATTTCCCTAAGACTAAAATGTCTCCTTTACTTCTCACTCACTTTCAAAGAGATTTCAACCCTTGATCTAAGAAGCTGAAAATCTGACTATGTTCTTCAGCTTAATTGTCCTGAACCGATTGGCTTGAGAACTGCCTAGGACACTAGTAAATCACATTTCTGAGTGTGTCTCAGTGGGTCATGGAAGAACGGGCTTGGGTAATACATATGATTGCTGGTCCTTTCCTTTTCGGCATTTTTTTTCCTCTCTCTGCTTCCCAGTCACCATGGGCTATGTATCTTTGCCCTACTACATCTTTTAACCATGATGTTTATGCCTTTGGGGTGGCTTGTCATGAACTGCATCCCACAAAATCATAAGCCATTAAACCTCTTCTTTAAGTTGTGGGTGTTGAGTCCCGTATCTCAGAAACAAGAAACTTCACCAATACGCTCACTTCCTGAGGTTTCAAACATGGACGTGAACATGTATAGTTGATCAATATAAATGCACATTATATATATATATATATATATGTAATATACATGTGATAGCGGGGAATTAAACATATAAAACTGTATATGATACATATATGTCATATATGTATGTATATGTGCATATGTACGTTAAATGTTTATACATACATGCATGTCTATATGTACATCTCAAAGAGGTGGGAAGGAAACCAGAATTCTTTGTTCCTTTCTGCTTTATTTTCTTTTCTCCAAAAGCTGGGATTTAAAATCGTGGCCTTATTCATGGTAGGCAAGTGAGCTACCACTGAGATTTCTTCCCAGATCTTTGTTCCCTTTTTAATATAGCTGGGCTCAAGCCCTTAGTAACTACAGTTTGTTACAGACAACATGTAACAAAATGTATAAGCTATTATAACATTAAATTAAATTATATATTAATTCACTCATTTTTTACAAAACTTCACAGCATACCATAATATTTTGAGAGATGAAGAGAAAATACAATGTTTACATTGTTTTCCCCATGAGCATACTACATTGACGTGTAGTAGATGAAGTTTTTGAAAAATATTTTGTTGCATGGTTGTCTATGGTAAAACTTTTAAAGGAACAATAACTCTCCAATGAGAGAAAGGTTTGAAAATTGGTCTAGATGAAAATAATACTAAAGATTTTCTAGAAAATCATTTTAAAATGATATTTGACCTCAGCTTTCTGACAACCTTATTGAATAAGTCATAAATGATTTCTGGCCAGAATACAATCAACTCTGCAATTTTCTTTCTCTGCTGGATTATATTTGTAATCTCTTTAAAACTCTCTTTCCTTTATCTTATATGAAGACTTTTTTTAAAAAAAATTCCTCTCTCCCAGTTATTCTTTCAAAACTTTCAGATGATATAATTCTCTGCAGTATTTTGTAAATTCAGACATTAATTCAAGCATTCACTCATACATCTTTCAACAAAATGAATCCATATTTATTGACTGTTGTGTGTTATAAGCTCAAGCATTCCATCAAGCACTCCGGCATAATTCAACCCTATATTTTTATGTAGCTTCCCAAATCATATGTTCTATGCTTTCAATTTATAGTCAGTTAATTATAAGTAGGTTTAAAATACTGAAATACTTTATCAGTAGTCATTTGAAATACTTTATCTTAAACATTATAAGTACAATGCATGTGTGTATACTCTTTGAATATATATGATAAAATGTATTCCTGAAGCACACTGATTATCCACAAGTGCAGGAAAATGAACCACTTCTAGGCAGTCCTGTCTTCAATGTGTTATTTGATGTAGGGCAAGGTTTATTGATACTTTTTTCTCTATAAGAGGAGGACATTGATTATGATTGTATTTTGAAATTTTTTTGCTTTTGAGAGTTAACTGCAAACATCTTTGTAATATACATTAACCCCTCCTTAAACCTAGATTTTATTATCATACTTATTAGTATTAGTCACTTGAAAATAAATTACTCTTCTCTGGTTTTCTTATTGCATACCTTATCTAAGATGGTAATAATATTCTCAATTATAAACATTATCTAGAAAAAACTTCATTCAAGTAATTTAAATGTAGAAATGGTACAAAAATGTTCAATCATGATTATCGAGATTTGTTAGTCTGTGTACCTATGTTTGTAGCAGTACAATTTGTAATAGCCAGATCTTGGAAACAACCTAAGTGCCAAACAACTGAGGAATGGATAAAAAAGTTGTGGCATTTTTATACAATGGAGTACTACTCAGCTATAAAGAATGATCACATTGAGATATTTATAAATAAATGGACATGACTTGAGACCATACTCATAAGCGAAATAAACCAAACTCACATGTGTAAATACCATATAGTCTCCCTAGTATGAGAGTTGTTAAGAGAATATAAGATTTTATGGTAAACATGATTCCCCATTTCATTGCTTTGAAGTCTTTCAATGTTTTCATTCATCAGTTGGAATGGTTTTATTCTGTTTTATTTGACTTTATTATGTGTGATGGTATGAAAAGCTGTTTTGCAGAAAACAAAACATTATGGCAGCCATTGCTGATTTAATATATTCTTCCTTAGGAGTCATACCATGCTTCTACTCTGCTATTACCATCAGTTCTATCATGTTGTGTCTTATTGGGATTTTAATATATATGAGAGTATAAACAAATCTTTTTATTGAAAATGAGATATTATACTAGCCATTGATCATAGTTATGTGGTTCAGAATGTCCTGTAATTCTTTCATTCTCTTGAATGGTTTTATACTCTCATGTTGTTTGATATTATTGTATTTGAAACTATACTCAACTATAGCAGAGAAAGAGATATTTTGATTGCTACTGTTAATGTCCGGTTGTCTTATTGTAAAGTGTTGTGTTGCTTGTGTTGTTCTGTTCTGATCTGCTTTGTTCTGCCCTCTTTTGTTTTATTCTCTTTAAAATAATAAAAAAAAAGATTTGTTAAATCTTTGTCAAAAATATCTGTAGATAATCACAGACACAGATGAATGAATGTTTAATAACAATTTATTTTAGTTTATTTTCATTTGCAAAATTTTAACCTAAAAAAATGCCTATTGTGTAAAATCAGAAAAAAATGAATCATTAGTTATACATAGTATTTATCTGGGTTGGAAAATTCAAATAAATATTCACCTATGTATTTAGCAGCATTTAAGTATATAATATGCTTACATTTGTGTTCTATTTCAAACAAAGTCTAATGTGGAATGAATTAAAACTAAAAAGGAGAGTGGATGAAAAAATGTGGTATTTTTATACAATGGAATATTACTCAGCCATAAAAAAGGATGATCGTGAGGCCTTCATAGGGAAATGGGGACAACTTGAGACTATCCTCATTAGTGAAATAAATAAGAGTCATGTTTATAAATATCACATTGTTTCTCTAGTGTAAAAAGTAATAAGAACTGTAGGAGTAATGAAACCCAAAATGTGTAATTGCTACTGTAAAAAAGAGAGGAAAAGAAAGTGCTCCAAAGGATAAAAAAAAAAAGAAACTAAAAAGGTTCTTGGAACAGGATGTAGCTCAGTGTGCACATAGTTCCCCTGCATAGACAGAGCCAGAGTATTGAGTTCAATCACCAGCTCCAACTGCAAAACAGACAAACAAAATGTTGAAGTACTTCTAACATTGAAGAACACTATGGTCATTTGATAATTGAATATAAAATATTAAATTACTTTTTCAGATTGTGTATAAAATATTTTATATTTACTCATAAATATTCTTGTCATTTAAATATCTCATGAAATATAAAATGAAAAGCTGTTCACATATATATCACTACTTATTTATATCTATAGTTTAAGAACAAGTTTGTCTACCCTGTTGATGAGAACTTTTCTTAGATACATAATTTTCCCAGGATTTATTAACTCACAGTTCTGAGGGCTAGAAAGTCTGAAACCAGAGTATCATAAAGATGATACTTTTTTTGTAAACTGAAGGGGAAGACTTTCCTTGTGTTTTCTGGCTTTTGGTAGTTTACCACTGACCTTTGGCTTATAGAAACATTGCTCCATTTTTGCCTCAAATGCAAGTGACCATCTTGTTATAGTTAGTGCCTGGATGTCCCCCAAATCCTCATGCAGTCATGAGGGTGGACTTTTCGGAGGTAGCTAATGCTACAGTTTGTGATTTATTCATTGTTCAATACTAGGGTAAGTACTCTATATCTAATATAAAGGACAGAAAGAGCCTTGTCTCTCTCTCCTTTTTGTTGGTTTTGGTATCTTCTACCACCAAGAACTTATGCCTCTCTGCCATGTGCCGCCCTGCCTTGGAGCCAGCCAATTATGGACTGAAACCTCTACAAAAGTTAAATAAGCCTTTACACCTTTAACTTTAGGTATTTTGTCTCATCAATGAGAGAAAAGTAACTAACATAGAATTTGGTACCAGAGAAATGGGGTTGATACCTGATCATGTGGTTCAGTAGCCTTTAGAACTGGTGTGAGGAAATGAGAAGAATTAGGAATGGTTCACAGATAACTGGCTGAAAAGTAGCACCTTAAGCTGTACTGTATGGGAGATTTTGGCCAGAGCTAGAAGATCAGCATGCCAGTAAGGACAGACTTGGGGTGTTTCTGCTGGGAAGAAATACTTCAGTGGTTGTTGGACTCCAGATGATATGTGTTATGGTTTGGCAGAAATTTTGTTTGTATTTTGCTCATATCAAGAGATTGCCTGAGACTGAGATTAAGGGCAGTGGACTAATTAACATTGCAGAAGAAATTTCAAGGCTGTTGAATGTTGAGGCAGTGGACTGCATACTGTTTGGGGCTTTTGGCAAGAATTACAGTGAGAATCAAGAAAAAAAGGGGCCAGAAAAATGATTTAAAATATTGTGAGTTTGACAAGAAAGGAAATTCCAGTAAAGCTGTCGACTGCAGAGATAGAGCAGAAGAGGTCCTGTTTGCTGAAAAGAAGCAGAGAAACAGAAAAGATGGCCTGAAGGCATCACAAGAAGCAGCAGGCCGCCACCCATTGTAGCTTCAAAACAGCAAAGCTAAAGATTTTGCTTTGACAAGAAATCCACAGAGCACCATGTTTCAGAATGGTGACAGCCTAGGGAATTTGTTCCTTGGAATTGGATTCAGAGTCAAACCCAGGCACCCCACCCCTATAGCCAAGACAGAGGGAAACTGGATACTGTTCCAGCTGGCAGCCGATATCTATGTTATTCATATGGTCCTGGGTTTGACTCTGAAGAATGAAGAATACAAGAGTTGGGGGACAGGAAAGTTTCCACCAGATTTCAGAAGGCCTGGGAGGCCAAGCAGTGTGCCCCTAAGAGGGCAGTGTGTACAGCATGGAGGCCTCAGGAGCCTAATGAAGCCAGAAATGTGGATCATTTGAGGAAAACTAAAATGAGAGGGTAAAGCCAGCACCAGAGAGAAGCCATGGGAACTACAACCATGGGAAGTGTCACCCAAGCCCTTTGGAGTTCACATTTTGCCACAGATCATCTCAGATGTTGCACCTGCAACTACAGGATTTATTGCTTCCCCTGCTGGAGTTTGGACATTCTTTTGTCCCATTTCTTTGTGCTCCCATCTGTAACTTTTGGAATGGAAATGTTTAACTGGAGGCATTGAATGTTGAAAGTGTTTACCTTTCTTTTCATTTGTACAATGGCTCACAGCTAAGAGTTTGCCTTAAATCTCAGAGGAGACTCTGAATGACTGTTCAGCAGTGCTGCATATGTTAGGTCGTTGGCAATTCTTGGAGATGGATTAAATGCTTTTTGCATAAAAGGATGTACATGAATCTTTGGGGGCCAAGAGGCAGAATGTTACCATTTGGGTTTAGTTGTCTCCACAAAGACTCATGCAGTGATGGGGGGCAGGTTTTCAGAGGTGATTGAATCTATTGATGATTATGATTGATTCATTGTCCAATGCTAGGATTAAGGGTGTGAATACTACATGCACCCTAGGGTGGGTAGAAGGCATACAGTATAACAGACTTACAGATAAAGGACAAAAGTCTCTCTGTCATTTATTGATTTAGATCTTCCACCAAGAATGTTTTCCCTTCTGCCACGTGCCACCCTGCTTTGGAACCAGTCAGTTATTCAATGGAACCTCTACAAACTGCAGGCTAAATAAACCAACATATCCTTCAAGAGCACTGTTGTAGTCAGGGGTTATGCAAAGAACAATTAAAATCAGGACACAGAATTTATAATATTATTTTATGATGGTCACCCAGAGTTAACACAAGAAAATGCAGGAAATCTATCCACAACACTAAAGAAAGAATATTTCAGCAAGGGTCTGAATTCCACATCAATACCTCTCATGAGTCCAGATGAGGACCTAGAGCTCATGACAAAACCTCCTACAAGTCCAGCTGGAGGTCTAGAGCCCACAAGAAGGACTCACACCAGTCCCTTTTATGGATCTGTGCCGGGAAGGCCCAAAGGTCAGCGATGGAAGCTAGGAAGTCTATGCCAGCAGGGTGAAGGAGCTGTGCTGATAGGTTGAGGGTTCTACACTTGAGCCAAAAAGTCACACTTGCAACAAAGTCCTGGGCTGTCCTGAAAAGAACCATAGCCATCCTCAGTGACATGGAGGCCCTGAGCTCCTCCAATGATAAGCACAGTCGAGAACATTCCATGAAGTCAGAATGAGGGGTTCATCTTGGAGACCAAGCGGCACACGTCTTCCCCTCCAGAGCCAGGAAGCAATGCTTGATGTGAGGACCAGAGCTTCTCCAGGAGAACCAATGGCTCAAACAACAACACCTCAAGACCTCTCTTCTCCTTCTCCACGTCTACTGGCAACTTTCCTCAGGTGGAACATCTATGCCCAGCACCATGGTGATTTAATTCAGCTGGCGTTAAGTTGACCACCAGTTTTTAATCCATAACAAGCACAGTCCCAATGGCCTACATCTTCCAACGAGGCTCCATCTCCTAAAGCCTTTAACACACAAGTTTCTGGGGACATTAAAATATGGATAACAAATAGTAGATTATGTGTATTAAATGCAGTTTTGCTGCATTGATCCTCCAATCATGGCAGGCTACTCTTTCTAAAAGTTAAATATTGCTATTTTATTCACTGCTTTTGAAAATCTTCAATTATTCCTAATCTCTCCATTGTATATGTGAAAAATCCTAACTTATATTACCTCAAAGTTTGTACTTGAATCTTACACAAAACTAAAAATAAACATTTTCTTTTGTCTTTTTTTATTTTATGGAAGAAGGTAAAACAAAATTTCATAACAAAGTTTCATGATTCATAACTCACTGAGGCACCTCCTGAACATGTATGCTCACATGTCCTCTGCCTGATTATCATTTCTCTCCATTGCCACCCATTGCTTGCAGAAGTGCAATGCTGCAGTTAGTTCTCTATGTGTAATGATTAGCATAATATATGGCAAACTATGGTAGTAACTAATACAGAGCGAATGAGGGATGAAGTAAAAAGACTCCTGCTCTCTTTGTCATCTAAATTATTATTACAATTTTCCCCTGTTAGAGCTCCTGAAATTTGCTGAGCTGTTTTCTGTATTTCAGATTTGTTGTTGCAGGAATGTAATTCCCTATTCATAGGTACACAGAGTAAATAAATGTTTCAGATGTAGATGTCACCTTGTCTCTCATCAGTTGTTCTTTACTCATCACAGTTTTCCAGCAGATTATCTGCCGTTACTGCAGTGGGACAGAACTGAAAAAGAAAAGAGGATTTATTTGTGTAGTGCTACCAGTTAAAATTCAAGATGTATATTGCTATACATTGTTATATCATTGTTATAAATGCTTATGTACAGCATCAGTACAAATGGTCTGCAGTCATACTAGGGTTAAATTTTCTTTACATAGTAAAGGGATATTTGGCTTATAAATTGAACTGTCATTTATAACACAGAATATAGCAGCTGCAAGTAGCTACTACTTCTGCTGATAAAATTAGGGAAAATGTCAGTTTGGGAAAAGCGACTTGAATTAATAACAGTTCTCAACATCCAGCTGAAAATAAAACAACCCTGTACCATGTACACATGTAGCAATCTGATCTTCTGATGAACAGTTAGCGATTTAACTACACTTACTAAACCAAAAAAAAACACCACAATTAGGACTGTAGATCTTCAAAAGAAGTGAAATAATTTTTTCTCATAAATGTTACTCATAATTATTTTAAAGCATCTGCAGTTATCTGACTTTGTTGTAGCTCTAAAAACTGGAATTTTTGACAACATACCTATTATACGAATCAGTAAGAAGTGCCTCACATTTTACAAGAGGTTATTCAGTTTGAAATTGTTCTTATGAGACTAGGTCTACCTTGCTACATTTTGCTGAATACACAGAATATTGTAAACATTAAATCCGTGAGGGGAATAATTAGAGTAAGAATCTACTATATTGCCTTCTATATTGATTAATGCATGCAATTTTTTGATTTGAAAATTGTTGAACACTATGTAATATCCATTCTTAGAATCTTCAGGTTTATTTCCCACAAATGTTGATTTAATTCAAGGCATTGAGTCTCAAAATTAATTTAGATGAATAAAACCTATCGAATTTTGATTTTATCTTTTCTATTTGTACAATACTTGATTCAAATAATGCCTCATATAATTTAGAAGAAAATTAAAAAGAACACAAAACTAAAAGTAAACATTTTCTTTTGTCTTTTTTTATTTTATGGAAGAAGGTAAAACAAAATTTCATAATAAAATAGGAGAATAACAATAGTTAATAAATTACATGCTGTTTTCTTTAAAGTAGTTGCTCAGGGTACAAGGTAAGGGTATAAAAATTTCTTCAGTCAATATTAACACAAACGTTCCTATTAATGAACTAAGACCCTAATAATATATCTGACTTGCATTTTTTCTCTTTCTCTACTGTTCTTTCCCCTTTCACCCAACCTATTTTTTTCCTTTTAAACATTTTCCCCATTTCATAGAAATTTCTTCCTCAATATCCTTTATTATACTAAGCTATCAACTATACATTATGTGTAGACAAGTCTTTTGAATAACACAAATTACCAAACAAAACATTTCTCTCCTTCTGTGGTTTCTCCTCTATCTGTCCCTCCATCTCCTCTGAACTCATTATATTCATTTAGCCAAGCTCTCATGGTTAAATTCAACTCCTATGTCATACCTCTGATAAGAGCAAAGCACAGCCTGCTGACTGGTGTCAAACTCAATGCATCAACAATAGTTTAGGTGGGCTTCCTGTTGGTTCTATCTTGACTAATACACACATTAGTATATGCACCAGTCAACATATACATAAATAAAATTAGACAATTTTCATTACTAAAATGCTTATATCAGTAGTGTTCATGATTTACTGTTTAACACGATAGACTGAACTAAGCAACCTAAATTTAGTATTTTTGCCACCATAAGGGTTTGAGTATATTTTTAATTTGAGGGGGCTTTACTTTCTTTATACTTATGAATAATTATAGTAATAAAGTGTTATTGTGATTATAAAATTACACAATTGATATAATGTTCTTAAGTGTCAAAAGCATAGCAATGTTTCCAAAAGTATTAATTTGCTTTCAGGTTAGAGCTAGGCTTAGGTTTCCTAGAGGATCAATTTTTTATTGCTTTTTTGACTTTTAATTCTTCAAGTCCTTGATCATGGAATATCATTATTGTTCTTACTATTTTAATTTCCAGTTTCTAGGACAACTAGTATAATACTTGTTTGTTAAAAAATTGGTAGACCCATAAGCTTATCATTTTTAAATTAATAATTGTGTTAACTGATTTCCAGAAATAAAGTAACATTCAGTGAGTGGTATGGAAGTTTGGATTTATTGCAAAGTACTATAATGTAGTTGAATAGTTTTATTTTATCACTTGCTTTCTTAGATGTGTAGATTATGGATTCATAAACTCAGTCTGCTTTTCTTTTACTACAGGACTACAATTCAATCAGCAGACATACTGGGATTGGACACAGCCTAGGAAAGTATATACAAATACAGTGTCATTTTTCTTTACAAAGAATAATTGCTGAATCAAGCAAGACAAATTCAAACCACTCTGGAAACAATTTCTGAAACAGAAAGCCACGTGTGATTTACAGGAGAGCAAAAGCAATCAAAGAAACAGATGGGTGTTTTCCCCTGGATATATGGGGACTGAAGTTTTAGCTTTTGCTTTGGATAACAAAATAACCACTGAGATCAATCTAGTCATTTCTTCAAAGAAAAATGAAAACTTGTTCAGCAATATTGCTTTGCTGAGTCACAAGTACAGAATTTATATTTATATACCTCTGGCAACTGACAGTACAGATTTTCCTTTAATAATAGAATATTTTCATATATAATAGAATATATATAATAGAATATATGTATTTATTTATTTATTTATTTATTTCAGAGAAAGAATCTAGCTATGGAAAGACAATTGGAAGAGATAAAAGCTTCAAAATAGAAAACAATATATGTACACTTTCTTGTGTAATACTAATTTATTCCAGTCAGATGAATGACAAGGAAAAAGGTATTTCATTTTATTCCAGTTGATGTTTGCTTCATAAAAATTTCCTCAAACAGCTGTGTAAATCCCCTAAGAACCCTCTATTCATCTCAGAAAGCGAATGGTTTCACTCCTTAAGTGTACTCTGAGTGATGGAGAGCCTGCGATAGGTCATATATTTATTGAAGATTTACACAATGAAACATAAGACAAAACAAAATCTTATTTTGATATCACCCATGTGTACATTCAAATACATTTTATAGTGATACTGCTTTTTAAAACACAGGAGCTTTAGTTGTTCTGCCAGTGTGTGTGTGTGTGTGTGTGTGTGTGTGCCTTATACCTTCAAATGACAGGAAGTGTGTTTCATCTATCCAGGGAAGTTGCCTGGCAACACCACCAGAGACTCAGAGTACAATTTATGCCCACATGTAGATCGCTATTTATCTTTATTGTAACTAATTAATTTAAGTTGCCAACTCTCTTGTTACTATTGGATATCTGTTAACTATGCATTTATTGCTTGACTAGGCTGTGCTTCCAAACTAAAAAGCAGCTATACATTTGTGTGTTAGGTTTAAACCTTATGTCTGACATGAGCCTACAGTATGTCTTCTTCTTCCTGAAAAATACTGTCTTTGTAACAAGAGCGCACTAAATGGACCTTTCAGAGTTTGGAGGAGCGTAATCTATTCACAAATTTATACTGAGTAAACAGTTTTATGACAGTGGATCAAATTGTACCCAAGAGGACTGTTGAACCAAAAGACAAAATGATTACACTTAAAAAGAAAAAGTAATATCTGACTTTTGTAATCTCTATTTTAAAATAACTTTAACCTTTCTGAATCTCACCAGAGTATACAATTTTAAGAATATAAAAATTTTTTCTTCTACATAAATATTGAACTCTATGTGCCATATATGCTCATGCAATTGTATTTAGAATAAGAATAGTCAAATGTGTTACAAACTTTTCCCTCATTTTAGTCTTCAGTTTCCTTTTACCTATTAGTAAGTATAGTTTTCAATGTTGTCTCATTATATCTTCAAACAGAATGCTAGAAATACTAAATTAATGGATTAATATTATACTTGGTGAAAACAATTACAATAAAGACATTAAGTTTTAAAGCACATAATTGAATAAAACAACCAAATGTTGTTTTTATTTATATATAACACACTTCCTTACAAATAGCAGCAATAGTAGGAAATATTGTAATCCTAACACAAACTAAGACAGTTAATTATGACATGTCAACTTTCCTGGAGTAAGAATACTGCTCAGGAAATTTGCAAAGCTCACTTTTGGGTCTTGGACATGTGACTCTGAGTACCTTATATAGTCTCTAGCCCTTCCCTCTCTGATACGGTTCCCTTACTCTGCTTCTATGTCACCATGTGGGATGCATCGTTGGTCTTTCTAAAAATTTCTGCCTTTAAGCCAATTCAACCTGGATTGAATTCTCGGAAACTGTGGGTCACATAATCTCTCCTCTTTTAAATTCCAGGTTCAAGCATTGTGCCACAGCAACTGGAAAGCTGACTAATATAGAAACTATTAGAAAAGAGAAAAGGGGCCTAGTGGAGTGGGAGATAGAGGATTTAAGGAGGTAGTTGGGCCTGATCAAGATACCATATATACAGAAATGACAGTGAAATCCATTTATTTGTACAAATAATTATAGATAGTAATTATAATAATAAAATCTCCAGTATGTTATTTAAATAAATATATCCCATCTAATTGTATAAAATAGCAAGCTAATTTTCCTTCTTTTATCTAATAAAATATATGTCTTTAATTTGCAAAACTAAACATTGATCTCATAATCATCATTAAATTTTAGAGTCCAAAAGTTTGCTATGGTTAATGACTTTTACAAAATAATAATAATTCAGATTGAACTTTCAGTTTCTTTGGAATAAATCCCATTAAATTTCTCAAGTGTTGTCATAATAATTTTCAGCTTTTTTAAAACCAAAGCCCTATGTAGATTGTTTTTATGTCCCCTGAGTCTCTAATTAAGGCCAAATGCAGCTCAGTTTAATTGATATATTCTTATAGATCTGTCTTGATTCTTCTCTGTTAATCACTTTGCTAAGATATTTAGGTTTTATTATGCATTAAATCAAATAATTTTTATAATGATGATATTTTTCTGTACAAGAGGATTTTACCAGAAAGCAGTGAAATTTTTATGAAGCTGTATTTTGCTAATATAAAACATGTAGCCTAAAGTAAACATATTTGCATAATATCTATTTTTTTGTATCGCAAGAAAAATTCACAGTTTTCAAAGCCTTCAAAACCTTCAGATTTCATTCAGCTGAATGGTGGTATAAATTCCTTAAATACCAAAACAAGTACATTACTGCATTAATACTTTGTTATAATCCTTGATTTACTCCATTTAAACAGCTTCCACAAGAAACATTTCATTGCTTTGGTTTATCCAAACTGAATCCAAGGCCTTGCACATGGTTAGTAGACACGCTATTACTGAGCTACATTTCTAACACCTTTGATATTCTTAAATATATTACTTTGTCATATATGTTAGTTACTTTTTCCACTGCTGAGGCAAAATATCCAACACTTAAAGTTAAAGGAGGAAAGGTTTATTTGGTTCATAGTTTGTAGGAGTTTCAGTCTGCAGTTGGCAGAGTCCAGGCCATGGTCACATGGCACAATAGCATTAAAAAAGGAGTAACAGTTCATGACAAGCAGGAGAAAATAAAGCAGTGAAGTAGCAAACACAGGAAACAAGCAACCATATTTTGACACCTTGTATCCTAACCACACTAGACTCACACCGAGAGTAGACTGCCTTTATCCTAACATCACACTGAATCAATGGCAGCATCACCTCCTTGATTTGAGTATCACACACCCTAGATCCAGCCACATGCAAAAAGCCCCACCTATGACTGCATGAGGCTTTGAGGTGACACCTAGATACAACCCATAACACTATAGCAACATTCTCATGCTATTTTAATTAAGCTTTTTATTTTGAGAACACTATAGATTCATTTGCTATTTCAAGGAGGTATATGTACTATGTAAGTTTCCCCAGTGATTTAATCTTGCAAAGACATACTCCAGGATCACAATGAGCACGTGAACGTTGATAAAGTCAAAGCACAATGGTTTCATTTCCTCTGAGTTACCTCACACTGCACTGTCATAACGGCAGTGAGATCCTTGTGCTTCTCCCTTTTTGATTTCTGGCAATCATTAATCTGTTTTTCATGTGTATGATTTTTATTATTTCAAGAATGTTACGCAAGTTGAACAACACAATATGTAACCTTTGAGTTTTGGCTTTTAACACTGGATACTTAACCGCTGATCAATCATTTGTTCAATATTTCATTGTGGCAGTAGTTTGATAAGCTTCTTCCTTAATTATGAACACATGCTTGTCAGGGACAGAGGTACAACTATAGCCCCAGGGGCATACTCTCTTGTGTTGGGTCCCTTTTGGAAGTCCCTCTATGTTACTCTTCATCTGAATGCTTACTGGTGTTCCTTATAATATCCTTCATGATAAGTTGATAAATGTTTCCCTGAATTTTGTGAATCATGATAGCAAATTAACTTGATAAAATCAGGGGGCAATCAGAAGTTGGGTTTATAGCCAATTGTTCAGAAAAATTGACAGCTTACTCTTCATCTGAGATTCAATTTTTAAGAATTGCATATATCCGAGTAGACGAAAACTTAAACTGAAATAGAATATACCTACTGTGTCCCTACAAGATGATATATGAAGAAAACCTCTCATACATCTGGATACAGAAGTGTTTTGTGTTGAGTGTAAAGAGAAAAAAGGAAACATTGCTTTTTCCTTTACAATATGAAATTCTGAGCTTTATAGAAGTCACATTTAATTTTTAAAGAAAAGAAGACAGAAAAAATATATACACAAACACAAGATAGGTAACATAATTATACTACTCATTCCATTAGTTCATTGAAAGGAAGAGATAGTGCTTATATTGTTTGATCAATTTTGTATGTTTATATATGGTAATCTGAGAAACTATTTCAAAGACAATATGCAATATAATTTCCATTGTTAATTTCCTATCATCTTGTTTTGAAATTCTGTATCATTTTTATTGTTTTTTAATTCTCTTTAAAATAAAACAGAAAACCAAACTGATTTTAGCAATGGCTGTACCTTTTCACTGGAAATCCCCATTAAAAATATCTGAATGAACCAATATCTAAATGAACAGATATTGTTACCCTCTAAGCCTTAAAAGTCAGCCTTTTTGCCAAGTCTTCAAATACATGTAATTTCACTTAACCTTTGTATCTTACATTAGTATGTGACTTATTTATGATTACAGTTATGAGACTTACATCAAAATTAACTATTTTGCCTATATATCACGACCTATCCTAGTACCATTTGTTGAGAAGCATTTTTTCATCCATTAAATTGCTTTTACAACTATGTACATTAAAATTAATGAGCTATATCTATTATCAACCTAAAGTAAGTAAGAGAACAGCTGAAGAAATATGCAAAACCAATACATTTGTTTCAGAAATAGTGACTTGAAATGAAGGATGCCAGTGCAGTGGTAGATTATGGAGAAAAGGAAAACAAGGGTTTTAAAGCCAAACTGAGGCAAACTGCAGTAGTTGTTTTGCAAAAATTTCCTTGCTGACAAGAATTTTATTAGGGGTTACATTAGTGGAACAGACAGTGGCTTTGTTGGCACCCTTATTGACATAGTTTCACTCAGGAACAAGATTGTGGTGATTTTTGTGCAAGACTGTGGGTTGGCGAATTTCTTATGATAGTTATTCTTTTCTGGCCCCCACTCTTGGCATCTTCACTCGATTTTGTTAGTGTTTGACATAAGGGACTCCATTTCGCTCTTGATCACTTTCACACAGGATGGAGATTTTTCAGAGCTCTGCTACTCCGTAAAACTGTGTTTCTATCTCAATCACTACTGCAAACTTTGATTATTGGTTCTATATATTACGTTTGAAATCAATTAGCTTATTTCTATCTAGCTGGTTACTCAAAAAAAACCTCTTTTAGATCTTCTCACCCTTTTTCTATCCATATTAGTTTTAGAATAATGGCAATATAAAGAGAACTATCTCTGTGATTTTTTGATAAAAAATACATAAAACTTGCATATCACTTTTACAGAACTGATATACTACAATTTTAAGTCAATCAATTAATATATACTCCAATGTCTCTCTAACTGTGAGATTTTTTAAAGGGCTTACATCCCTGGGATGTGGGGTATGGTTGTGAGATTGAGTTCATTTGTGTGTTGTTAAATTCTATTTTCTAATATTGTGTTAAGGATTACTACACTGGCACAGTGTCAATAGTGTCAGACAAGTTATATTGTCTTTTTAAATGTGTATATTGTCTTTGCCTGGTTTTGGTATAAAAGCAATAATAGCTTTGTAAATGAGTTGGGAAGTGATTTTCTTTTTTGAATATTTTTGGGAGAGAAGATATGGAGTTATTGTTAACTTTTAAATGGCAACACTTGGGTCTGAAGATTTGTTTTTTGAGAGTATTATAATAATGAATTTCCCTGGATTTGAAGAGGCTATTCAAATTACCCATTTTCAATTGCATGAATTGCAATGATTTCTGCTTTTTGAGGAATTGATCTATTTTCTCTAAGTTTTCAGGAATAGAAAGATTCTCAGTATGTTTCTGTTGTCATATTAATAATATTGATCCTTTCCAGTTAGAACCACAAAAGGAAGAGAGCAAATACATGTGAAGAAGAATAATCAGATTCAAAAAGATTGAACAAAAGTAAACTTTGCTATATTCTATTTGTTAATTTTCCTTTAATCAAGAAAGAAAGCAAAAGTAATCAAAACAATTTATTTTTATTTTGCTGAATCTAAATAAAAAAAGAACAAGAAACGATAAAGTCTTTCAAACCAAAAGATGCTTTTGTCCTATAATATAACATTGTACTTGGTATAGACAGTTTAAAGAGGTACTACTATAACTTATTCTGTATATCTTATTACTGAACCATGGCATTAAAATATAATTATATCAAGCTTAATTTTTATATTAAAAATTAAAATATTTTCAATTGTTACTGATCTTTCATGTTTCCCCTCAAAATTAAATTTTGGCCTCCCATATCTTATATGATCTCACTCCGTGAAAGCCTGAGACATAATGCTGTAATTCTAGCATTTGAGAGACTGAAGCAGGAGGATCACAGTGAATTCAAGGCCAGCCTGGGCTACAAGTGAGACACTGTCTCAAAAACAGTAACAACAAAAAAATTAGTAGAGAGGAAATTATTCTAACTAAATAAAAATACTGAGTTTATATAAAGTGTATATTAATTTGAGAGAGTATTTCTACATATTACTGTTTGATAGTACTTTCTGTTTACTTATGATACTAATTTCATTATTTTTTGAACTTAGAAATACATCGATACACACATCAGTTAACTATATCACTGCCAATGAGGACACCGAAAGACCAGCTATGACTGTGCTGGGGAGACACTCACTTTAAATGTGTGCTTTAGTTCTCAAGAGAAAGAAAATCAAGGACTTACTCCAGTATTATAGTTATTGTGCACTGAATAATGAACCCAAAAGGCCAACACACTTTTAAATTATGAAAATTCAAATCTGCATTTAAGAAAAACCATACTGGTCAATGGTGCACAATGAAACACACATTTTTACTGGAAGAACATAGCATGATTGCATTTTTGGAGCATGTCATCTAAGCTTTAATAATTCAGCTCATTTCTACCTTATTTGTTGGGTGATGCACAATTCTTGGGTAATTGGTGTAGTTTCCATTTACCCTTGCTTATTTAAAAACATGACATAAAAATGTGCTGAATGTGCATCGACTTGGCTATTAAAATGTTTTCTTTCCTTGTAAATGCTCATGTACATTGGAAAGAGAAGTAAACTCAGACCCATTCTTTATTATAATAAGTAAAGCGTAGCAATAAAAACATTTTCTAATGAGCTAATTCTCCATACTCAATATTGTAAATTAAGATCTGTTATTTTTCAATTCTTAAATTAGTAACATATTCCAGTATATAGGAAATAAACTTGCTAGGGCTTATATCATAAATCTTTATCACCTAAAGTAGTTGGATTGTCTGCTTTCTGGATGCATTTATTATGTTTCATTTTTAACTTTACAAATTTTATGAACTTACCTAATGTCACTGCCACCCATTTATTATTCAAAGGCATTCTTTTTATTTTGCTTTTTAAGCTTTTGCACCTATAGTTTCTTGGAAAGAGAAGCATGATAAACATCAAGAAGAAATGGCAGGAGAATAAACTCCTGAAACATCATTTAGATAGTTATATATGTTATTTTTTCCTATCAACTAAAATATTATATTCAAAAAGATCTGAAATTTTATTTACGAACAATGAATATATTCAGTGGGCTAATATCAATGCATCTCATAAGCTCTTTAAAAAATCTACTTCAGATTGCCTTAATTATTAGACCTGAAATATTGATACATTACCAAATGTATAGGTATCTATTCTATCAGTTAACATATCTTGAAAAGCAAATGGCAGCTATCCTGATGGACAGTATTTACCCATTTGGCTATATGTTGTTTATTAATTGAAATTTATGGAAGTATACGTTCCCCAAATTGACCCAGTAACCACTCCATTCTTCTTTGCCATTCTGAACTGTCCTTATTATGCAATAACTAATTCTTTACATGGTGACTACTCAGAATAAACTACTCCATTCTGAGAGATACGTGTAGAAAGCATTCAGGAAGCCTACAGGCAAAAGAATGAGTTTTCTTCTTGTCTGTCTTTGTACTAAAAACACTGAAATCCACAATAAATTTTACCTCATGTTTTTTGGTTAGACCTGGGTAATATGCCAATTCCTACTCTAATTCCTGCAAAGTAGGACAAGATCTCCAGGATTAGTTAGGTCAGCATTTCCAGTTGGCAGGAGTGATATTTTAGAAGAGGCAATTGTTTCTTTCTAGCATGGGACTGGCTGGTAATCCTCAGGAGCTAAATGCCTGTGGCTACCTGCCATGACAGCTAACATTACTCTTCATACGCCACGCAGAAGGAGCGCGGCCATCCCTGAGAATGAATGAGTAGAGCCCTGAAGTTGGCTATGTTGCTGAGAGAATAAAGTCACTTTCCAACAGGGAAAGAGAGGATCGGCCTTGGGGAAGTGCATTACAGAATCTGCCTTACTTCTTGTAAGAGATCAGTTTTCCATTTGATTATTGTCTATTTGCTCATACATTTCACATTTAACAGAATATAAAAAGCTTTCATTTCAACATTGCTTTGCTAATTGTGTTTAATTGGAAAAATGATCTCATCATTCCATTCTTTAATTTTATTATTTCTGAAGCATTGGTTTTGGATTGCATGATGTTTTTGATTGCTTTCAGTACATACAACACCAAAAAATGTCAGGTGTGTGATTTTTACATCAGATATTATGCACTAGATAAATTGGAACTGGGAAGTGATACAAATTATGTACTGTAGAGGAGTGATTTCCAGTTTTTAGATGTACTTCTATGGATTTTCATGGAAGAGTACTTGATAAAGAAATATTTGATGAGTAAATAATGTCATTTCTTCAGTCATGAATTTATACCAAAAAATTTAGAAAGTACTACATAATTGTAATTATTATAAAGTCAAATATTTTAAAGTACTTTTCCAAATTCTGGAAGAATAATGATACTTTCCCTGTGAAAATTAGCCTGAAAAACCTTTGTTTTATGTTTTTGTGTGTGTATACAAATACTTCAACACTTTTAAGCATAAAATATTTCCCATAGTTTATTATAAATTAAGATACACTGCCATGGCTGTGAAATTGTAAAATTTAAATAATTCTGACAACGTCTGATATTTGTATCATTAGTATCATCATTTAAATCATACAAATTGTTTTTCAAAAAATGGTGAATTTCTTCTAACAGTTATTATAAGCAAAATAAATTTAGTTGCAGGTAAAAAGAATGTATTCAGTTATGCATTTACACATGTTATTCACCTACACATTTGTAAGTTACACACTAAATGTATAATGTGAGTGATTTCATTCCCCAACACACACTGTTCTGCATGTCTTGCAGCAACACATCCTTCAAAACTTAGCGAGAATATCACTCTAAACCCTCCCTCACTGCCTTGTTTTGATGATCTCCTCTGTGGTTTTTATTACCCACTGTGCCACTTCTGCCTGTGGAGCACTTAAAACTCACTGAAATTAAGTAATTAGTTGTTCTTCCTCCACATGACTGTAATTTTTATCCTGGTTTCTCCAACAGCAAATACTGTGACTGTTAATTGATAAAAAAAATTCTTAATAATCATAAAATTAAATCACCATTCAGATACATACTGCTTAAAGTTATCATCACCTGTGAGGAAGGTTATTATCCTCATTTTATTAATAGAATAATTAGGACTGAAGGGAAGGAGATAACATATAATGTTATTAATATATAACCAAACTAATAGTGATACTCAAATCAGCCTTTTCCCACATTTTCTTTTCAAACACTAACTTTTCTGATACATACATTATATTGCAAATTCCTCAACAGATATGACCACTGGACCTTATCAGCCTAGTACAAGAAAAAATACCTCCATTTCATCCAGAAATCAGTATTTCGTCCTCTCTAATGAGGTTGGTATATTTTTATATATCAACAGTACTTGATCTTTATTACTATGTGTATTCTCTGCTTCTCCACTTTCTGCTTAGATCCTTGGAGTTAGGAAGTCATCGGCACCACCGTGTCCCATGCTCACTGCCGATCATATTAACAGAAAATGCTTTACTCTGTGGTTTCTTAAATATTTCTTGAAATTGATATCTTTTTCAGACTGCAGTTACTTCAACTCTTTAGCTGCCTTCCATATCACTCCAAGCTTCTTAAAGAAATCTATGGAAACACAAGGCTACCTTTACTGACAGTTATCTAATTGTTGAAAATTATGAAGAGGAAACAAAATTTGAATACTCCATTCTACAAAATTGGAAAAAAGAGAATATTGTTAAGTGACCCAGTAGCCTCTAATTCTGGAACCTTGTACATGTTTTTTTGAAAAAAAAAATAGATGTGTTCATTCATAAGTTTATTCTATAATTTAAATTTGCCTCAAATGCATTGTCTACTGTTGATAAAATAGTTACATGATTTGGAAACCTTAAATGAATTTTTAGTGTATGAGTTATTTTCACTATTGCTTATTTATGTCTCCCAAAAATTACCCATATTCATCTGGAATTACACTCTATGCAAAAGTAAAATGTAAAATATTAAACCCAAAACATATCAGGTGAATCTAATAAATCTATTTCTTAACTAGAATACATAAAAAAATATAATGCTTTCCTAACAATAGAACTCCAGAACAACATAGAGCATATCTGTAAATTATAGAACTATAATGGTATGTAACAAACCACCTCAGTCTCTATGGCTTGTGACAAAACCCAACAGCTCTGTGTGACACTGCTGAGCTCTGCTGGAATCCGTTTAGTGGCCCTAATGTAAGCTGTGCATTAACTGGGCCTGGAGGTGCTACTGTGGACTGTGGGTCAATAGGGTTTGGTTCGGACACTCGCTATCAGGTCTGCAATGTCAGATGCAATTTGGAGCTAAGCTGAAGATAAAGCTGTTTTACAAAGTGCATGTTCTCTTACAGGGACCCCAGGAACCCATAATCCAAATCAAATTGCACAACCACATTTAAGATTTCTGTACTCTCATCTTCGATATGGGAGAAACAAGTTACACAAAGGTGTTGTGATTGTAGAACTCTTCTTCAAGAAAGAGAAGAGAAAACCTGATTTTTCTTAAACAATGATTCAATTCAGCAAAAAAAATTTTTTTTGGAAATACTATGCAATTTTCACTGCCATGTTTAGGGGGAAATCTCTCTGTACCTCATATAACTAGTCATGAAATACAATAACTTGATAGCAGATTCATTAAGATTTACTGTGTAATTAACAATTATTTTCTATATTAGAGAGAAAGACTAAATGTATTCTTAGTAATAAGTGGAGTTGATTATTAAGATTGACAAGGTAACTCAGAAAGAAATTTTGATTTGGAAAAAGTTCTTAGTTTCAGTGCCTTGATAATTTTGGGTAACTCAAGTGTAAAGAAAATTGCATGCTTTGATAAAAGGAACTGCCAAAGTTATATATTCTTCCTTCAAAATATCACTCTATTGTCACCAAAACTATTTTACATATGAAAAGAAAAATAGTGATGAGCTAACCTCTCCTTCCAAATCCTGAAAAAAAAAATACACAAAACGAAGTAATTGTTCTTGGATCAGAAATCATATTGTGTTTTCTTTTTCTATAAGGATGATAAAATTTAAAATTATGCAGTAGATATTGGTTCCTTCATCACATTTATATTTTCTTTCCTTACCATACATTTCCAATCTGATTCAATACAAACTCCTAAATAACAATGTGAGAAGCTTCTGACTTTTTCACATCTTGATAGAATGAGAATTCTGATATATTAATAATATATTATTATATTCTTCCCACTGCATTTATAAAACTTCTTTGCAGGCATCATTCAAGATAGATAGCTTGAATGTTTATATTACTGAAGGAGAATTTTCAGCAGCCTTGCCTGAAGTGCAAGCATCATTCTGACTAGTACTTAAGTGTCTAAGCATCAATGTCTTGAAACCATACTCTTACTGAATTTCATAACACAGTTCGACTTCATGTTCCTGCTTCATAAAACAATAGAGCATTTTGTCACAGTGCCTTTACGATACCTACATTCATCAAATTATGATTAGCTAAGGTCAAGCTTGCAGCAGCAAGTAACATCCATAGCATTTGATAAATAATGCAATAAAATATCGTTAAGTGCTCAGTGTAATGGATGACCTACTTTTTTCCCCTTCTGTTGCTCAGCTTTAATCTTTAGGCTACAGTAACCATACTATAGCTCCAGTAATAATGAGCTTCTTGTCAAATCCATTAACTTACTATTTTCCTGTTTTATTGCACATTGAAGATAAAATAACCAGTATGACAGAATTTATAAATAATGTCATTCAACATTGGTTAAATAGGTTTTACTGTGCTTCCCTCCTCAGTTGGTCCTTGTGTGTAGCTTATTGATTTACTGATAAATATAAATGTATAAGTACATGACATTTGCATAAATACTTCCACAATCTGTTGTACAGAAAATATGATTTTTATGTTTTATTTTAATTCTAGATAAAGATAGATTCTAGATATAGTACACATATGAAATATACACAAATATATACGTTTACATATTTATAGAGCAGTAATAGTAGGGGAAAATTCCTTCAGAAATAATATTTGGAAATCTGGAAGTCAGAGGCATATAATCATTATCTTTGAGGGATTGATTGAGACAGTCAGTAAGCAGGCAGTAAAATTTTTCATTGCTGTATGCTCACAATCACTTGAAAATTCATCGAGACATAAAAGGATTAATTCAGACAACTATTTACATTTTGAATTGGAGAGAAACTTATTATAGTGCCTGAAATGTTGACATTAGATATGTAATATTCATTAAATTGTGCCAATATTTAAGCTAATTTATAAGAAATGAGAAATAAATATGTCATATCACTGCAACTTGCTTAAACTTTTATTCATTTGGTAGCATAGAGTGCTGAGAAGAAATGATTTAAAGTGATCTATTTTATTACTCAGCTCTACAAACACAATAGCTGAATTAAGCGTTACATGAATATATTTGTGTTATGTAGTTAGTAAATCAAATTGGAAAAGAAATCGTTTCTATCGACACTTTTGATATCACTTTTGATGTACTTTATGGAGATCCTTTAATCGTTACCAATTTTATTCTTAGTGATTATTTTTTCATTGAGAATAGTAGTCTAAAAACTAACCTGCTTGAGCTTCAAGAATTTTTATCCTTATTTGTACCTTTAGTCACAGCATGGAACAACTTTTGAAATAAGCAGGAAGAATTTAAATAAAATATAGATGAATTATATATATATATCTTTGTTTCACACTGTGTACTTGGAATATTTCAAAAAGTAATATTACTCACCATGATCCTAAAGCCCTAAAAATGAGCAGAGTCACCCATACACAGGACAGAGAATACTCATTCATCAATGTGCATTAAAAACTCCCCTCATAGTCTGTGCCAAGGACTGGAAGATAGGAACCAAAGTCAGATGATTTTAATACAAGACTGCTAGACATCACACAGGTACACATCTTGGCCATGGTTGAAGGGCAGAAAGGATTCCATAGAAGATATTACCTAGAGTGTTCATGGGGAGGAAGGAGCCAAATGAATCAAAAGACCTGGCAGAGAGGTGTCAGTATATGGCATGGCATATGGAAAGAAGGAACAACAGATGGACAGATTGAATTTTAAGTAATTTCCTGTTGCTTCAGGGTAACAGGGGGTGAAGCAGATCAAAAAGTGCTACACGTGCTGTGTGTGTGCCATTGTATTTCTTCATATGGACTCCTGAGGTGTCACTGAAGGATTGTAATCAAGAGATGACATGTTTATATTTTATTTTTATAAAAATCAACTTCGGGCTTGGAGTGTAGCTCAGTGGTCTAGCATATGTGAGGTCTTAGTATTGATTGATCAGCAGATCACAAAAGAGATAAAAAATCATGTTAGCATCTAACTGAAGGCAGGGACTGAAGCAATCCACTAGTTACAAAGTGATGGCAATAATCATGGCATAACATGAACAGGGCCTGAAACAAAGGACGCTTATTAATGAAAACCAGATATATTTTAAAGTTATAATTTAAAAAGTAAATGTGATTTATCCTGAAGGAAAACACATTAGTGTTTAGCCAGGAAAGAGGCCTGGATAAATTGATATACTAACACTTTAACAATTATCATTTTATGTTACCCTCATTTAATTAGGTGGCAAAATTATTGCAGTTTCTAATTAAAAGAAACTTTGTGACTCTTAGATTGATTGGGCATATGTTTATGGAGTATCCACTGTGTAAAAAATGTCGTGCTGTGGGACACTATAGCACATTAGTCAGCATCCTGTCACCCTAACAAATACCTATGATAACCCAGTTAAAAAGAGGGAAGGTTTATTTTGCCTCACCATTTCTTAGGTTTCACTCCATAGTCATTTAGCCCCCCATGGCCTCTGGCAAGGCAAAACATCACGGTTGACATGGTAGCCTATGACAGAAGAAATTATACATTTCATAGTGGCCAGAAGTGAAAACAAAAGAGAATGAAAGAAAGACTGAAATCACATAATCCCTTTGGAAACACACCCCTAAAAACCTAACTTTCTCTTAATGGTCTCCATCTTTAAAGGTTCCATTACCTACCAGTAAAATGTTTTTCCCCGAAGGCCAATGTCTTAAAGACTTGGTTGAAAGCTATCTGTAATGACTTGGGAGAAGGAGAGTAAATAGTGAGGACCCACAGGGAAAAAAAAAACTATAAAAAGAAAGTAGCAGCTATAAATTTATAGAGAAATTGAGACTCTGTCTCTCATAGAGCACTGGACATTGAAAAGGAAACTCAGTCTCTACTTACCTTAATATGACTAACTTGATTATGCTTATACAGAAAAGAAATGAGTATATCTAAATAATATATATCATATTTCCATTTAAGTAAAAGAAAACATTATTGTTCAATTCAAATTTCTGAAATGTTCTTTAAAAGCAGTTTACAGTCTACTGAATGAAATCATCATTAATTAGCAGTAATAATTTTTAAAATATTTGACATGCTAGCAACATTCCACTATATGACATTTCAGGGGCTATATTCAAACTACAAACAAAAAATAGATTATTTCTATGGATAAGAATTAAAAGAGGGGCTGGGGATTTAGCTCAGCAGCATAAGGGCCTGCCTTGCAAGCGTGCAGTCATGAGTTCAATCTCCGGTACAAAAAAAGAAAATTAAAAGAATAAATCAGTTTAAAGAAAATTGAAGCTAAATATAAAAGCATATTACAATTGGTGAATGAATGCAATTTCATTTCAGTGTACTTCCTAGTATCAGTGAAACTGTCAGCACTGACTAGTTCTTAGCACTTTCTCTTTGGTGAAAGAAAGTACATTGTAAAGTAGATCAAGAAGTTTTAAGTGGATAATATTTAAATATATTCAACTGCTACAGCATATCAATCAATATTATCCACAAAAGAAAGAAATATGAATGACACAAGTAATAATGTCTTAGGTCTACCCATTTCTTGTCTTTGGCTTATAGAATACTATCTGGTACACCAGAACACTTAGGAATCCCTGAATGAAAGGTTAGAATAGTACTTATCTGTACTGTCCCCACTGGCTCATATCCACTTGTACAGTGCAACAGTTTATTTTTTTTCTGCACTGAGCTGTTTGCTTCTAAGTTTTGTTTGGAATACTAAGGCAGTAATTTGAATGCCAGCCTTTATACTAAGTTAGGAAAACTAGAGCTTGGATTGGACAATGGTAATATGGGAAGATGCTATAATAACAGGTATAAGCACATTGAAAATTATTGTAAGAATAAGCAAATTTTAGACCATGTTTGAATGCATAATTTTAATTAATTTAACCACCTTAATGTAAAAATATATTTTTAGAGTGCCTTTAGAATGCTAAACACATCCTCTAGCAAGTATTTATCTAGTGATTATTCTATGCCATGTACCACTCTAGACAATGAAGGTAGTATTAGGAGCTACTCAGAGATATTTACTACCCCCAAAATCCTTCTCCCACAAAGAGGTGGCAATAATGTTTAGTCAAAGTAAGCTAATCAAACTTATTCACGTACTGCTATAGTTAGGGGTTGCTAGGGAATTGATTACATATAGGACAAATAATTTATA
Source organism: Dolichotis patagonum (assembly GCA_004027295.1). Classification (NCBI taxonomy): domain Eukaryota; kingdom Metazoa; phylum Chordata; class Mammalia; order Rodentia; family Caviidae; genus Dolichotis; species Dolichotis patagonum. The sequence continues at coordinate 28,208 of PVJX010008115.1, forward strand.
GTATTATTTATAATGTTCACTAAAGGAATCAAATGCAAAGAAAATGCAGGAAATCTGTCCACACACTGAAGACCTAGAGAATCCAGCCAAGGACCCAGATCCCACAGCAGTGTCTTGCATGAGTCCAGTTGAAAACCAAGAACTCATGACAATGTCTACTACAAATCCAGCAGGAGACCTAGAGCCCACGACAATGACTCATGAAAGTCTGCTTCATGGATCTGTGCTGGGAAGGCCCAAAAGTCAGCGGTGAAAACTAGGAAGTCTATGCCGGTGGGATGAAGGATCTGTGCCAGGTGGCTGAGGGTTCTGCACTGGAACCAAGAAGCAATGCTCAAAATAAGAGACCAGGGGTTCCCCAAAAAGTATCACAAGGTCCCAAGCTCCTCTGACGATGACAACAGTGGAGTTCATATCTGGAAGCCAGTGTGACAACTTCCCATGCAGATTGAATAGCACACGTCTTTCCCTCTGGAGCCAACAAGCAATGCTCAAAGTAAGGACCAGAGCTCCTCCAAAGTGAACGACAACCATTCTCAGCATCAAGGTCCCGAGCTCCTCTGATGATGAGAACAGGAAATTTCATATCAGGAAAGAAGCCGGACAAGCTCTCCAGGAGAATCAACATCAACAGGAGAACTAGCAGCACCAAACAACAACACACAATAGATGAAGAACTAACAACACTCACTAAGGAGAACCCACAACTCTACCCTTCCTCCCTAGGTCTCCTTTTATTCTGGCAACTTTCCTCAGGTGGGCCATCTATGCTCAGCACCATGCAGATTCAATTCAGCTGCTGTTAAGTTGGCCACCAGCTTTTAATCCACCACACATACCATATCAGAATTTAGAATAAATATCTTAGGGTCTTAAGAACAAAAAATGTATTTTAAGTCATTATCCAATTGCTTCCATGGCAGTAAAGTAATTGTTAAAGTAATGAGGGTTTAATCTGCATAAAAAGGGCAAGTAAAACCATACTTGGTTTTGTATCTCTATTGCCACTAGGCATTAGTAAAATGTCTGTGGCCTCAAAGCACCAGACTTAGTCTGTTTGCTTCCATTAAAGAATGCCTAAGAGACAGTAATTTATAAAGAAAAAGGATGAATTTGGCTTGAATTCTGGAAGCAGAGGAGTTTAAGAATATGACCCTGACCTAGTGAGGGTCATCTTGCTGGGAACATGGCAGAAGACATCACAAGGACAGAAAGACACAATGTGCTATCTCCAGTCTTTTCAAAAAGTCACAAAAACCCACTAGGGCACTGTTCCCTAATGACCTCATCTAATCTTCCTTAAAAGCCCCACCTGTAAGTAATATTACCATGTGAATTTGAGGATTATGTTTCTAATATCTGAACTTTTAGGAGATATATTTAAATCATGTAGTATTTTCTGCTAACTCCTCTAGCCTTGGTGCTTCCCTAAGACCTATGATGCCATTGTAGGACTATGTCTTATTTCTCTAAAGTTACTTATACCTTATATTGCCAACAAACCTTCACATTTCCAGTAATTTCAGAGTAGTCTTCAATTTACAGTGTTTGATTTAATTACTTTCACTGTGACTACTCTTATACTTTCCTTTCCTCCAGGGAGAAAATTCCTTCAATAAATCACTCCAAGTTGAATCTCTGTAAGTCAAACTTAGCAAAGGTTCTTATTTTCTCATCTGCCTCAGTAACAGTAGTGCTTTATTTGCAGTCCTTCAAACTCACACTTCTTACATAAAAGAATAGTGTTGAAATGAAGTGTTTGTGTCTCTTATCTTCTTTCTTTCCTTCTTTTGTAGCAGGAAAAGTATAGAACTCCCAAACAGAACACTGTGATTTGAGTAGAAGCCAAGTGACTTTATTGTCAGTGTCTCTGCAGGCATTCATATCACCCAGAGCCCCAAACAGGGCTTTCCCCTCTCTTTTATACAGTTCTTCTCTAAGGGCAGCCTTTCATTGGTGGATGACATTAGGTGAGGTTACAGAAGCAGAACTGCGATTAGGGGATACAGTTTGCCATTATACTGTTTGGCAAAGTGGTCGGGGATTGCTAGGTAATTGATATCACAGACATAGGTACTAGACACTGGAAACCACATTGGGGAATTGGTTCCCTCCCTCATTCCCCCACTTTGAGGCTGTGTTTGAAGAGCATCATATTGACTTTTACCATCAATGTTTAACTCCTTATATTTTCTCCTTGGAATTTTTCCCTCTAGTCTACACAATCTGAGAAGTCATTTTCTGATCCATGATAGTGTCTATAATGGGGTTAAAGGTTCATATTATCAAAGGCAATGGCAAGGAATAATTAAGAAAGCCCCAATTATGGCAGTGAATCTTCCCATTAAAGTCTTGAAGCCCACTAATGCTGAGAACCTTCCTCCCCATAGTTTCCATGGATTCCATCCCTTTTGGGCCTCCACTGGCACATGAGCTATTCTCTGTACCTTTTTGTAATTTTACTCTTCTATCTGTCCTTGACCATTTATCTGAAGGTAAGTATTAGATTGAACTTTCCACAAATGCCTCCCTTTTTAGCTAGCAAGTAGTCTAAAGCTAGTCTGATCTGACAGAGTGCATTTCAGATTTTGGTTTGTTGTTTAGCCAGAAGATTGAGGGCTTGTGTAATGTCATTTGTTATGATTTCCAGAATGGCCTGAAGTTGAATTATTTTGTTTAATATGTGGATGGTGGTTAGATATCTTTATGACCCATCCTCAGCCCAAGTAGCCAGCCTGTGGTACTGAATTATTTTTTTCTAAGTGTCAAAGTCTCCAAGCCCACTTTTGGGTTCTGTTGGGTGTGAGTGACACAGCTCTGGATGATCTGTCTCCTTAGGATAATCATTCAGGAGATGTAGAAATACTGGTAGAGCAGAATTTTGTATGTTTTTTTCTAAGAGGGTGGTCTTGTGAGCCATCTATAGCAACTGGGGACCCAGGCAGGTAGGCACAACAACTAGTCCACCTGGGCATCTATAGCATCTATTTGAGTAACTGAAACTTAAATCCAAACTGAGTAGCTTGCACAAAGCACTGTCTTATTCTGCTTCTGGTATCTTGCTTGTATCACCCAGTTGTAGAATCTTGCCTATATAGCCCACCTCAGTCCCCTTATGTTTACCATGCCATGTTCTGTCTCTAACCCAGCCTGCACGTTTCCACCTAAAACCTCTATATAAGGCAGCTCCAACAAAGGCTTGGGATTCAGACTTGGAATACGCAGCTCCTCGGAACCCGCTGGCTTAATAAAGTTTCCCTCCACCTCTCTGGGTGCCATTCAGTTTCTTCACCTCCAGTAAATCTCAGACTGATGTAACAAGGGAACCCAGGACATTCTGGTGGGACTTTTCAGGGTGATTCTGCTGTCTTGCAAAACAGTCATGGGTTTCCAGGTCATCAAAGCTACAGACATGAGTTGCTAGGTACTGAAAACTATGCGGAGAGGAGTATTTCCTCCCACACTTCAGATTTATGATTCACAGATACAAAGTGAAAACATAAAGTAATATTAAACTAATTTTGTGAAACCCTGTCAAAGGTCTAAACAGTCTGGTGTATCAAACAAAGCAGACTCAGAAATCACACTTCTATATTTTTGCTCCTAATCCAAGGGAGGTGTAACTGTAAACACACTGTGGTCAAATTTTAATCACAAGATAACAACAACAATTTGGCATTGGAAGCTACTTCAAAAAATTAAAAACAGAATTATCATTTGATCTAACAATTCCCCTTCTGGGCTTATACTGTAAAGATTTGAAAGTGAGGGCTCAAAGATGGATTTTTATATCGTTTACTTAGCAGCATTCTTCACAATACCTGAAAGGTGAAAGTAGATGAAGTGTTCATTACAAAATGAAAGACCAAGCAAAATGTGATACACATAGTGGAATATTCAATGGGAAGAAAATTTGGACACATAGTACAACATGGTTGAACTTTGAATACACTATTCAGTGAAAAATAAACTGATCAGAAAAAGACAAATAGTAAGATTACACATATGGCATACCTAAAATAGTAAAATTCACAGGAAAGAGAAACTAGGTTGGTGGCTGGGAGGGTATGGGAACATTTGTATGTTGTTTAATGGAAACAGAGCTTCAGAATGGAACAGTAAAAAATGTTCTGGAGAAAGATAGAGTTATTGGTTGCATAATAATGGGAACGTATTTAATAGTTCTGAATTCTATATCTGAAAATAGTTATGATGGTAAATTTTGTGTTGTGTTTATTATAATACAATAAAACATGCAAAAGTAAATTGTAAATCATTAATGATCTCTTATAAACAACATAAAAGGATGAAAAATTGAAAGTGTATGTCAATATTAAAATTAAAGCATTGCTATTTACACATATGTAAGAAGACATAGGTAAAACTAAAGAGTTGACTATATATAACACTATTCCATTTGACACAGCGAATGCTTCTGAAAGACATGGACTGTATTTTGGGGTCCAAAATGCTTTCTCACTATTATCATTTTACTTTGAAATAATGTGGAAACACAGTAAATTTCATTGAATGAAGAACATAAATGCATAAACACAGAAAATGTGTCTTTTTTAACTAACGAGATTAGATACTCATGCCAGGAAAATTTGAAAAAGGTTTTAAAAAAGAACAGTATGACAAATGTAACCAGTAACAATAAATATCCCATCACTCAAACACTCTCATTCTCTCTCTCTGTCTCATATGTGAGTGCACGAAGTCTCATCACTTTACCCATTCAATTCTTATTTACATATTTACCAAAGTACTTATTGACTTTTTAAGAATCATAAGTTATTTTCAGTTCAAGCAGTAGGCTTATTTCTTCTATTTTTCATTTGATGTATGACATTTTTATTTTCTTTAATACATATCAGCAGTTCTTTTCCATTTATTTAATTACTCCAGAAATAATTTTTCCTATATTTATGTGTTTATTACTTACAATAATTATTTTTCATGGAATAAGTAATGTGACACAACACCATGATTTAAAAATTATTTTAGCAAAATTAACTTGCTATGAAAAAATGCTCATGATGTATTGAAACACGATTCCAGATGTCATTCTAGAATTATTCCATTTTTGTCTTAAAAATATATGTGTCAACCAGGGATATAGCTCAGTGACACAGCAACTGCATGGCAAATGTGAGGTCCTGAGTTCAATCTTGCTAACAAATAAAAAGTTGTTTTAATTTGCTTCTCTTGAATGACCTGTGATACTGAAAACTTTTTCATATATTTGTTTGCCTTTTCTAGTTCTTAATCTGAGAAGTGTCTGTTCATTTTGATGCCCAATTTTGGATGGGGTTTTTAAATTTGGAAGGTTTGTATATATTCTAGATATTAGTCCTTTGTCTGAGGAACAGCTGGCAATTTTTTTTTCCACGTTATATGTTGTCTCTTCCTTCCATTGGTTTTTTATTGTACTAAAAGCTTTTTAAGATGATGAGATCCCAGTTTTTGACTCTTTGTGATATTTTCTGTGCAACTGGGAGTTTGTTCATAAAATCTTTACTATATCAGTGGCTTCAACAGTTTACTTATTCTGTCTTCCAGCAGATTTAATGTTTGTGTTTTAATATTTAGATCTTTGATCCATTTCAATTTTGGTTGAGTGCACAGTGAAAGATATGGGTATAGTTTTAATCTGTGGCATATGGAAAGCCAAGCTTTCCAGTACCATTTATTAAAGAGACCATCTTTCTTCCAGTGAATGTGCTTGGCTACTTTGTCAAACATTAGTTTGCGCGGGTGTGGTTGGAGATGTTTTTGCAATTTCTAATATGTTCTGTTGATCCTGTATCTGTTTATTTGCAAGCACCATGCTGTTTTCATTGCAGCAACTTAGAAGTATAGGTTTATGTCAGGGATTGTTGTGCTCCCTGCCTTGCCTTTGTTGCCCAGAATTCTATTTGCTATTCTAGGTCTCTTCAGGTTCCAAATGAATTTTATGATTTTTTTCTCTAATTATGTGTGATGTATTATTGGTATTTTGATTGTGATTGCATTAATTCTGTATAACAGTTTTAGAAGTATGGTCCCTTTCACTCTAGTAGTTATTACCACCCAAGAAACAAGGAATTTCTGATACCCTCTTCTATTCCCTTTTGCAGGATACTATATTGTTTTCACTGTAATGTTACTTCCTTTGTTAGACTGATTCCCAGGCATTTCATTTTTGAGGATATTAGTGTGAAAGCTGTTGTTTCCCTAATTTCTCTTTCAGTGAGCCTGTCATTTGTATACAGTAATGCTCTTGCTTTTTGAGTATTGAATTTGTACCCAGCCATGCTACTGAATTTGGTTATTAAATCTAGGAGTCTTTTGGTGGAGCTTTTGAATTTACTATGTAAAGTATCATGCCATCTGTGAATAATAATTTCACTTCTTCCTTTCCTGTCCTCCTTATTCCTTTTATTTCTTTCTCTAATTGCTCTGGCTAATGTTTCCTATATTGAATAGGAGAGGTGATAGCGAGCATCTTGACTTGCACTTGATTTTAAGTTGAAATCAAGTGCATTGATTTGTCATAGATAGCTTTTATCAGAGATTAAGGCCACCTATTCCAATTTTCTGTATGGTTTTTATGATGAATGAGTGTTGGACTTTATCAAAAACTTTTCCTGCATCCATTGAGATGATCATGTGATACTTGCCTTTGGCTGTGTTGATACAGTGTATTACATTTATTGATTTTCTTATGTTGAACCATCCCTGCATCCCTGGGATGAATTCCATTGCTTATGGTATATGATCTTGATGATTGCCTGCATTCTGTTTGTCATTATCTTGTTGAGAATTTTTGCATCTATATTTATTATGGAGATGGGTTTTTAGTTGTGTTTTTTGGTTATGGCTCTCTTTGGTTTTGGATTAGGGCATGCCTGCTTCTAGGAATGAATTTGGGAATACTGCTTCCCTTTTAGTTTCATTAAATAATTGAGGAGTAGCAGCATTGGGTTTTCTCTAAATTTCTTGTAGAATTCATCAGTGAATCCATCAAGGCCTGGGATTCTCTTTGTTGGTAAGTTTTTAATTATATCTTTAATTTTATTGACCAATATTGATTTATTTAGAATTTTATATCTTCTTAATCTTTGGCAATTCATATGTATCTAGGATTCTGTCCATTTCTTCTATGATTTTGATCTTTTTGGAAAACAGTTTCTTAAAGTAGGTATCGATGATCTGGATTTCCACAGAATCCATTGTAATTTCACCTTTTTCATTCCTAATTGTGTGGATGTGAGTATTTTGTTCCTTTTTAAAAAAAAATAAGATTGGCTAAGGGTTTCTCAATTTCATTTAATATTTCAAATAATCAATTCTTTGATTTATTGATTCTTTGTATTGTTTCCTTAGTCTCTATTGTATTAATTTCTCCTCTGATCTTTAAAATTTCTTCCCTTATATGAACTTTGGATTTGAATTCATCTTCTTTTTCTAGAAGCTTGAGCCTGAGGATTCATCTGTTGGAGTTCATGGAGTTGTATTCCTCATTATTTCCTTGTACAATGTCTTTAAGAACATTTTTAGACTGCTGGTTTTGTGGTCATTTCAGCTGTTTGTTTGTTTGTTTTGTTTTGTTTTGTCATGGCAGTATATTATTTCCCCATCAATTTTGAAAACTAGTTTTGCAGGGTACATTAATCTGAATTGGAGGTTCCTTTTTTTAGGCCTCGCAATTTTTCACTCCAAGCTCTCCTTAACTTGAGGGTTTGCGTTAAGAATTTTGCTTTGACTCTGATGGGCTGTCCTTTATATATGCTTTGTTTATTTTCTCTAACAATTTTTACTATTCTGCTCTTCTGTTGAATTTCTGGAACCTTCAAGAATATATGCATTACTGTAGATTCATTTTGGTCCTTACTAATTGGCATTCTATATGCCTCATTTAACTAATATAAACTTCTATTTCCATGCTTACTAATGTTTCTGCCATTACTTAGGGTTTTTTTTATGTTAAGTAGGTTATCTTGGTTTTTTTTTCTTGACTCCAATCAGCCTTATGTTATTATTTATTGCATCGTATATCAAGTGTTGGATTGATTTTTTGTGGCCTTGCTATTTTTGTTAATTTTGTCTTTTCTTGTTCACTAACTATAATATTGTTTTTATATCTGGTGTTCTCTCCTAATATTCACTCATTGAGCTGGATATACTTTCAATGGAATTTTTAATCTCCTTGATATCTGTTTCAAAGTTCTATGGATTCCATTTTTTTCTATGTTGGAGTTTTATGATTTTTATCATTTTCCTAATCTCTATGTTTATCTATGTCTTCTCTAGTGTCACTAAGCATGTCTTTCATTATGATCACTGTCTCTGTAGTTATCTGAGAAATTATTTCTGATTTGATTTTTCCTAGCGCCCCATTCACAGTTTTACTTCTGTGGCTACCATTCTGAGTCCAGGTGGATGGCATCTGACTTGTTCCTCCTCATTGTCCTCTGCCATGGCCTTTGCCTTTGGTGAGCTGGATGTCGGAAGTTGCACCTTGCTTAAGTATCTTCTTATTTCCTATTTTTTTAGTTTAATTCATGGGTTGGTGCTGATAAATTACTTATGGCCAGTAGCTTTACTGCTGGTATTTAAAACCCTTAACAAATGACTCCTTTTTAGTTATTTCTTCCAGGTGTATCTGGATTTTGTGTGTGCATCAAATATAGCCTAGAAAATAAAAAAAATGTGATAACTATTAATTTGCTCCTTTTAACTGCATGAACTAGATTTTTAGTAATACAAAAAAATCTAAAACCTACTAGAAAATTGTATAAAGTAAATAAACCTTAAATATAGCTATTTTACCCTCAGAGGAGAAATTTAAATTTGATTAAGGGAAAACAGAGAAATGGAAGAAGAAGATATTAGAAGGAAGGAAGATTGCTCAAACTTTGGGAAACTGGTGAAGAAAATGGGAAGGAAAGATGGGAGAAATAAAGAGAACAGAACAAATCAACAGCAAAAAACTAGAAACTATGTTCTCATTGATACAAAAACAAGAACTATCAAGAAAAAAAAGAAGAAAAAAAATGTCCACTTTAGGGCGTGTCTTTGTTATCACTGGTAGACAGAGTGAGCAGACAGATCCTGGCTCCCTGTTAATTTATTCCAGCAAGCCTGGAAGGATAGTGAATAATCCCAGCAAGGCTGCTCCTTTAGTTGCACTGAAGCTCAGGCAATTTCTGCTAGTGAGGTTGGACCCTAATCTGTTCAACCTGCAATACTCTGCATGCCTCCTACAAGTTTGAACTCAGGTCCTTGACTTCCTGCTTACTTGAATTTAGTTCTGCTCACTTGAGCACTGGGAGCCACTGCTGTTGCTCTTTATTCTGAGCTTAGGGGTCCTGTCTCCAAAATGACTATCAGCCTGAGGGATGTCCAAATCTAAATAGCTTACCTTCTACTGCAGTCTACCATGACCACTTCTCTGTTCCACTCTTATGTCTCTTTGTGGAGTACTCTGGGGTCTCTTGGAGTCTCTGAGCATCTGCAGAGTTGAGCCCCTTACCCACACAGTCAGCCAGGGCTCAAAGAGAAGATGCCACTTGCCACCGCCATTTTCTGCATTGAAGTCTCTTTGCTTTCGCTATGGGCTTCAATTCTGTCTTCAGGTATTTGCTCGATCTCTCGAACCCACTTTTCTCCTTATCCTCTTCCTTATATTGCTTTGTTACAGCGTCTGGACACCAAATCTTGAAGAGACCATTTTTCTGCTGTTCAATACTTTTCCATCTTCCTGGAAGTCAGAAATATTTATTGAAAACGTTATTATATTTTAGCATTTTTCTAGATATGAGGAACTATAAAATGTATAGAAAGATTTTTGCATGTCTAAAAATTATATAAATATATAATAATCTATTATTTTTATTTGTTTTTTAAAATTTTATTTAAAGAGAAAAAAGCAAAACAGAAAAAAGGGTAGTAATAATATAGTATTTAAAAAAAATAAACAGTAAGAAATCACTAGTTGATAAATTATATATTGTCCTCTTAGAAATAGTTGTTCAAGTTACAAAATTAAAGCATACAAAGTGGACATTCAAACAGTGAGGCTGCAAATAATTCTGTTCAATGATCCAACAAATACTTAGTAATATGGATATCAATCCTACACATTTAAACATACATGCAATTATATCTTTTAGAGCATCTTCTTTTCCTCTTTTTGCTTTTTAAGTCCATTATCTGTTTAGTTATATCATGTTTCAGCTTGTTCAGTACCTTACTGATCTGTTTTGTTGTTGTTATTTCCTTTTTATTTTTATTTATTTTATTTATTTATTTGAATTTTTTTATTATTTTGAAGGAACTAAAACACAACAGAACAAGATGGAACAAAGCCAATTAAGACAGTGTAGTGAAATTGGTACAGAACTTCACAGCAGGTCACCCAGATAACATTAATAGATACTAGTATATGTTGTTATCTTCACAATAGTTGTTCTTTCAATCAGGTATAGCAAAATCAAAGGAAATACAGGACATTACAGAACTTATTAAAACAGAATATTGAATAGAGCAATAACATTAATCAGAACAAAGTAAAACAGTAATAAAAATATTTGCCTTCAAAGAGATGGGAGAAAGAAATCCCCCTTATTTGCTATACTGCATATGGTCAGCCTTCCAAGAGATGCTCAGATCTCTGGCTCCCATTTTCCAACGGGGGTGGGGTGGGGTGGGATGTGTGATTTTCAACCTGCATAATGGTAGGCTCACAACCACTTACAGGATGGAAAGCAAGTGGGTTGCTTTCTTTCCCAGCATCCCAAGTTCCAACATGGCACAGATCTCAGGAAACGCTGTTGGTACTCGCCTGGGACTGCTGCAGCCTGCCAGGCTACAGCCACTTACCAAAGCGGCAAGTGAGTCTCTGTTATTTTTAAATTTAAATTTTTGTGTGTATTTTTAATGCTAGGGCAATTGAATAACACTGATATACAATTTTATTTTTTAAAACAATTTATCATGTCTTCTCCAAACATCATGCGTTGCCTTTCAATCTGCTCATAATTATTTAAAAGAAAAGCTTATAATAGGTGTGTGTTCATTGAATTTACATAATTTTAATTGACATTTTTCTTTCTGACTTCAAAATCTCACACATTTTATAGACATTATTCTTTGAAGTGGAATATTCATATATTTTTTGTTCTATTAGTAGAACAAAGCATATTCCAGATATTTTTACATGCAAGGTTCTCTCTCTTGATGACTATTTTAATTTTTTGGCTAAAAAGATTATTTGTATGAAGTGATTGTTAACTTCTAGTTCAATCATTACCTTTTAAAAGTTTAAATTTAAAAATAGAAATATAAATAACTATATTCATTTATACAAATGTCATAGTCCCATAAATTTTCTGATATGCTATTCCTCAATTTGGTGGAAATCTATCAAATATTTCCTTATGCTTGTTGAAATTCTTCTTCTTTGCTTTAAAATTTTAAAATTTAATAAGCAGATGTAGTGGGTTAAGTGTAAAGCACACACATAAAAAAATTGATGGTTAAGGCCAACTCCAGTCAACCTAGCTATCGGCAGGCGTTGTGCCTATACAAGTCATACTTTGTATTTTTGAGGTGGTCTGAAAAGAAGTTTCCCTGCTGCTTAGTAATGACACCAGGTAGCACTTTCAGCACAGAATCTCTGTGTCCTCTCTCCTTTCTCTTTCTGCTATTATCTCCAACAGTGAATCAGCACCTCAAGTTCGCTGTTCTTCTGGACTCTTATTTCTATACCTCTGCATGAAAAACTGCTTGAAAACAGGGATTTAGAAATATGTTTCTTCCCTTAAAAGCCAATATTCAATCTTTTTTTTTCCATTTTCTTCATGTAAAATTGAAATTGAATGACACAGAACAATACTTCAGGAAATTTAAATACAAGAGAATATTCTGGCAACTGAGTGCTAAGCATAGGACTGTGTTGCTAAGGACATTGTATTATCTTTCTTAGCATTAAAAATGTAATCAGATCCCCCTTAACTATCAGGGTGCTTATTTGTGTATGAAGTCTAGTGCAACTTTCTTAAAGTCTGTGTTGCAAATGTTACTATGGTAGCAGAACTGACCTCTCTTTTCATGCCTGAATTGACAAATTGGTTTTGTTTCTAATAATCTTATATGTAATGCTTCTAGTAGTCATAGTAAACCTTCAACAGATGCATTAAATATAAATCCCTTTCACAAAAAATTAAGATGTGCTACATCTTCCTCTTGCAGGGCAAGCACCGGTGAAGCAGGAAACACAAAACCAAGTCCTTGCTTGTATCTAGGATTAAAATATTGCTTAACTAACCCTTCTTTGCTCATTTACAAAAAAAAAAATAAATATTGAACTCCCTATACTATAACTACAACTAAGTATTGCCTCAAATTTACTAACTTACCTCCCAAGAGTAAGTATTTAATACACAATAATTATTGCTGTTGATATTGCATAGATTCATAGAGGTATGTAAGACCTTTTAATGCTCCAAATAACCCTTTTAATGATCACCAGTTCTCCGTCATCTTTATAGAACTGTTTCTCTCACCTATTGGATATATAATAAATAAAGTCACCTGAGTGCTAGATATTTTATATTGTGTACCATCGCAAAGCTATTTGTTTTAGTTACTTTCTCATCATTGAGACATTAAAGGTTTATTTTGCTTCACAATTTGTAGATATCAGTCCATTGCTGGCTGGTTGCAATGCAGAAAGGAAGGACAGAGAACCATGGTAGAGGAGGGTTCTTGGTAAGGCAGGCAGGAAACAGCAGCTATCAAAAGAGAGAAAGGAAATATGTTTCCAACTACAGACCCAGCAGTGGACTAACCCAGGGTACCATAACCAGGACCCAGTAAAACACACCCATGATCCAGCCGTTTCCCATAAGTTCACCTATGAGTGCATCTCTCAATGTGGGAGCATCTAGATATAAGCCAAATTCTCACTAAAACATTATTTCGAATAAATTTTTTTCAGGAATTGATTTCTTTCAACGTTTCAATACCATTTGTGGGTTAGAGCTCAAATCGTTTGTGTGAAATAAAAACTCTCCATAATTGGGTTTTATCATGTTGTTTATTCTCATCTCACACTGTTTGTAACCTGCACTAAAGTCAAACATATCTCTAATTTTCCTAGGTATATGTCTTGCGCATGTCTTTTCTACCTTTTTCACAGAAAAGCAATTAGGTAAACAGGATAATCTATAAACTTCTTACTTTTCTGCACTTTTAGATAAGTCCTTGAGGCGGGATTCTGGTGTTTTTATGTTTGCGTTATGAATACCTAACAAAATGCTTGAAATTTGGTAAACATTCACACTGTGTTTTATAAATGTTGTAATGAAAGTTACCACTATATACATCAGTAGCTGTCAATGTAAACACTGAATAAATTATAGCAAGATATAAAAAGAAAGTGGTGAAGTCTTAATAAGTAGCTTCACTTCAATTTTTTCTCTATTGTCCTTTCAGTTTTACAGGTATTCAAAATGTTCTTGCAAAGTTAACTAATTCACTCATAACAGTGATATTCCACCAAAAATGCTGTATTTCTTCAAGTGGCAGTTCATTTTTTAAAAATGAATATTGAATTAGAAAACTAAAAATATTATATTTCTTCTTTGATCTGTTATGAGATCCTATTTCTAAACTTATCTAAAGTTGAAATGATTGAGTTTTGTTTTAAAAGTGTGGAGGAAAATAAAAACAACTAAAATACAATATGAGATGTATGTCATTAAGATAGATAGCATAGATTCAGTTAGTCTGTTACAACTTATTGGAATTTTGAGTTCTAAACTGCTAATAGTTCATGATTAAGCTTGTAATGTGGTTGATCTTGGGAAAGGTCTCTGAATATTAAAGACAGAGCAGGTTTGTAAAACAAGGTTTAAAGGACATCCGGCTTTGCTTAGAAAAGTAACAGTGAAAATTAAATATTTTTTGCAATCTCATACAGTCCAAATCTGTACTCTTTTAAGTCTCAACACTACCAATTATAAGCAGGAGCAATGTACTTAATGTTTCTTAACCTCCTTGTGGATAAAATAAGGCTTTGTTCTTAGTGTTACTCTGGAAATTAAACAAGCTAATATATAAAAATGCAGTAAGAGGTTACATATATAGTTGTTGCATTCTTGTACCTTGCATTATAATTATATTATAATTGGTTACTTTTATTCATGTAATAATTAGGGAAGCATAATGAATTTAGTTCTAACTCAATAGCTTCCAAAATGGACTTTGAAGTTGTTCATGATACAATTGCTGCTTCATTTAAACTATACATTCACTAAGCATCTACAATACACTAATTGATTTATTAGTGTGACAAAGCTGATGACAAAGGAAAAATTGATCCTAAATATAGGGAGAGACAAAAGCCATGCTGAGAAATTGTAGCTGATGCAAATTGTTTTAAGTTAATGCAAAATTGTACCAAATATATGACAAAGTATAGTTTATGTGATATATTTAGTAAAATATCACACTTACTGGTATAATTTATATCTTTTGGATTACTACTACAGAAGAACTTGTCAGATCTAAACAGTCTTGATCTGTCTATTTACAGAAGCATTTAAGACAAAAAATATATTTTATTGTTTCAGTAACTGAACTGCATAATTCATCATTTCTATAGAAATTTCCTAAGAAGAAACTTCCACTCTTTTTCTTTGTATCCCTATAAAATATGTAACAGTAGAATGATGTGATTTTAAAGTATTAATTTTGTTCTAGATTAATTGCTTTTTTCCCTTTCAATAAGAAGTAAGAGACATATTATGGGATTAGGGCACTCCAGGGTGTGTTTTATTGATCCACTAATACATGATTTGGGCAGTTAAAGCACTTAGCCTTTAGGTTTGCAGCTTGTAATGTACCCCAGGCATGAATAAATGGAATAATGAAGTGTACCCTGGAGTGTCTTGATGTCATATTAAAAATAATAAAATACATGAACTGATATATTCTGAATTCAAATAAAGAAGCAGTTAGCTATGCAAACATTCAGTACTCCAATTCAAATTAAACTGACACTTTGTAAAAGGCTAATAATATGGTTACTATATATGTAAAATATTTCCACATGATACATTTTGTTAACTGTTTTCTAAAAGTTCTCTAATAGATTAACATTAAAAAGCCCAAAGGCAAACATTGAATATCTACATACAGAGAGAAGTATTCTCCAAATTTCTGATTCCTAAGACCTAATTCGTTCATAAATTTTTATATAATTCCACTGTTGATTCCTTTTGTTTCAACAGTGAGTGACTCTTTCTTATTCATTTCACTGTAAAATGGGTTACATATTTTCAACATGGTATGAAGGAGTCCAGAACTTCGTCAAGTGCCAAGAAAACAAAGGTGAATGTAAGTCATCCTCTACTGCTATGCATTCATTCTATCAATAAAAGTGATGTGAGCATAATTTCAGACAAAGGGAAAAGTACTATAACTCACGGTCCTGTGCACTGTGGCCTATGGGATAGATTAATGGACTTAAGGTAGAGAAAAAGATGGCAAGAGAATAAATGAGGCAAGTCATTATCCTCTTGTGAGGGATTCTATGACATGACTATGGTTTGGACTTCTCCCTGAAGGCAATAGAAGACTGTTGAATGTTTTTGCTGTTGTTTTATTTAAGAAAGGAAACCATAAGGACAAATCTATCTTGTAGAAGTTTCCCTCCAGCAGCCCTGTGGAAGATTGATTGTCCTGGATTGAGGTAATTACCAAGGTTTAAGTGAGAGATGCTGAGAGACGAGAGAGTAGGAAGAGAATGGAGGGCAGCACTTAAGAGAAATAAATGTCGGAGTTAAAGTTTTCTACTTACACAATACACAGAAGAGGACAGCAGGTCTCAGTGACAAATAGGATATAAGATGGTGGTAGTAAAGGTCAAGAAGAAAAGGAAGAGGACTTTCAGAACATTAAGTCCTCTTCAGCTAGACTTATAACTAATACCAACCCCAGGAGAGACAGCAACTTTTGCAATCGTATTAATCTTACAAGGTTCAGAATGCATTTTGTTTCCCCAGTGAACTGGTCTAAGATCCCACTCTCTTTGTTCCCATGTGTAAGGCAGCTTGTCCATAATTTTTGTGAAATCATTTTAATACGCAATAAAAAGGGCCACCTTCCCTCTCCACAGTACTAAAGGAGAAAAGTTTTAGAAGACAGGAAGTTGTTTACCTGTGTATTTCAAGTACTTATTTTAGTATTTCAATGTTATTCATAAGAGGGTCACTACTATTAAAAACATTTATCTAGGGAATTATGCATGAATACTGATTCAGAGAATTTATAAGGATTAACAAGACGAAAAGAAAAAGGAGGATTAAAAAAAAGCAATTTACTAGAGAGCAGAACTACTTTACTTCATGGTCAGTATCATCCATGGACATTTTACTCTTAGGACTCTGCTCTGTTCCCACAATGTCCTTTCAGATCAATAAATCTGCTAAGTCACTCCCTTTGACAGCCCCTCTCTACCTGTCTCCATCCTCCTTCAGGAAAGTTACCTCCCACAGTAGACTAACAAAGACGTCTAGCCCTGGTGACTCCTGATCCCTGCGAGCTGCCCAAAGCTCATCACCACTAAAATTTTCACATATATTATTTGACTTAACTACACCAACATGCTTGTCTTTTTCTCACAAATTCTGTTTATTGAATCCTTGATATTTTGAACACACGGTTTTCCCCAGCCGAAGATTTCCATTTATATTTCAAGTCTCAGTGCAAATATCACTCCCAGGTGGACGATTTCTCTGTCACTGCCTGAAGGGGAAGATCTGCTTTTCTGATCTATAATGCACCTTCGTTCTAACATTATTGCATTATACCATGACTCCCTTATTTGTAACTGTGAGCTCTGCATTATTCTTAGGAAAGTAAACGTTACAAAGTTGAAACTTAATGATCGTTATTGAATGAACAGGAATGAACAGGAAAAAAAATGTTTTGATGCCTCTAAGACTCCATTCTGATATAGTAGTTACACCTGACTCTTCTAGTCTCAATAGAAAATTGTTGAAAAGTGAATTGATATATGTGAAGTAGGACTCAAAAAGCAGAGAAAGATAAGGAAGGTATCAAATAGGATTCTTCCTCACAATCTCATCTGATGAGCTCATAGAAAATACTAATAATTAATGCATTTATTATGTTTATTAAACAACATAAAAGAATCTAACAAATTCTACTAAAACTTAAAAATGAGTAGTTCTTTACATTTAAGAGCAGTCATTTTTTTTTCTTAGACAAGCAGTTCATTATGGAAGACAAAACTGTAGGAATATATAAAGACTTTCTTTCCAAATCAGTTCTTGCATTTCTAAGTTTTCTGATTATTTTAGATAGAAGTTGGTTACTGATTTCCAGAATAGCATTGTGGGATTAAAAACATACTTGCATGACTTCATTTCCTCTAAATTTAAATCCATTACGTTATCCGTGATATGATCTGTCCAGTGAAGGTTCCAAATACACTCGGAAACAATGTGTATTCTGGGGTGGCTGAATATAGTTTTACATTGGTGGCACTGTGCAAGTGCTCAGCAGTCTCGCTTTTTTTCTGAACATTTATTTACGGATTAACATTCATAGGAATGCTGAAGTGTTCACGCATCATCTGGAACTTTTTGAAGTTCTATCAGTTATTTATTTATTTGTCTTTCTGAGGCATAGTCTCGCTATAAGGTTCAGGCTGGCCTTGCGCTCACTTTGTAGCCCAGGCTGCTCTGGAACTCACGCTAACATCCTGCCTCAGCCTCCCCAGTGCTGGGGTTATAAGACTGCACCACAACACCCAGTTTGTCAGTTTATATTTAAGAATTTTAAATTATATCATTAGCCATATCATTAAGTATGTAAAATCACGGATTGACTTTTCATCTTTATTCTGGTCATTATGTACTCTTTTTTAATACTGGCAATTGTCCTGATTCTAAAATCTACTTTGATATTATTAGGCTCACCGCCACATTCTTTTGGTCACTGTTATTATAATTTTTATACTTCTTTATCTAATTATGGTTAAAATGAGCTTATGGCAGATTGTTCAGCTGAGTCTTGTATTCTCTTTTTGGTTTTGGTTTTGTTTGGCAATATTTGTCTTCTCAAAATTTTTATTCATGATCTTGCTTACGCTAGGTTCTTTGTCTAGTGCTATGTTGTAATCTCATGAAATGGCTCTTTTATTCCATTTATTATAATTATTCATATGATTAGAGTGGATTAAATTTACTTTTTATTATTAGATTACTGTCTTCTGTTTTGGTGTCCCTGGTTGTGATTTTGGTATTGTTCTACTATCTCTTTTATGACTTTTCTTATAATTCATCCATTCACATTTAATTTTTGTTGTCACTTTCAATTATGTATCCTAGTATATTTGTGTAGGAATTAAAATATGTAAATGTAATTTTCATAATCTATATAGAGTTAACATATCACTTCAACTAAAATGTAGATACCTAGCTACCTATAGTTTTTTTTTTTTAAATTTTAGGTTCCCTCCTTTTGTGGTATCACATGGCACACTTACGTACTTTGGAAACACCCTCAGAGGCATCTGTAATTTTGCTTTCAAGATTTTTACATATTTTAGAGGGTTTAAATAAAAAATACAGTCTACTTTACTGACATAAATATTTGTATTTCCAAATAATTTTTTGTCATCCCCAAGGATTAAGATTTTCCTGTTATTTTTCTTTTGCTAAACAATTATATTTATCTTATTTGAAGAAAGTGAATTAAATGGGGAAATCACCTGATTATTTTATTTAATAGTTCCTGCATTTTGCTTTCATTCTTAAGGGATTTCTTCAGTGTTTATAGTATCTTGCAAAAAATATGCAATACTCTTATTAATATTATATAATGGATATGTCCTTTGGTTTTATGCAATAAATTAATTTTTTTATTTGCCTAAAAAGCTTTTAGTATAATACTTGGGTTTAAGTAGTTTGATTAGGATGCATCTGGACATACAGCCAGTAGTGATATAGCAGCTGAATAAAGAGAAGGTTATATTAGCTTTCTTGAGGCAACTTCATGCTTTTATCCATGAAGTTCGTACTAGTTTATAACCCTACTAACAGTGTATGAAAATTCCTTTTCTACACATCCTAGCTTGCATTTTTTGTTTGGCTGTTTGACTGGTTTATTGTTTGGTATTAGTCATGCTAACAGGGTGACTTTAGAAAGCACTCAGACAACTGAACAAATAAAAAAACAAGTGATCCAAATAAACTGGGTAAATCATATGTTCCACATAAGAAATGCAAATGAACATTAACTTTTAATTTGCTCCCATTTGGAATTATTAAACTATGTTTAGTTCTTTGATAATGCTGATTAATAATTTATTAGTTCATAGAAATTTTGAACATTATAACATGAGATTCTGGCTGTTAAAATCCTTGGAGATCTTTCTGTTTTCTGTTTGGCTTGATTTTCTTGATTGATGTGAGTAATATGACTGAACTTCTACTCACCATCCTTCCGATGTCAGCGTAATTCTCAAGGCTTTGGCAGTGCTGTCCTGGCCAACTCAAACATGATCCACCAACCAGCTGCTAGATTTCATCCAGAGACTCACAAAGACCATCTACAAGTTCTTGATACTTTTAATCTATTTACTCAGCTCCATACATATAGCTTAGTGGTGAATCTATGAATTTAATTTATACTCTTTTTCCAGCTTTCACTCAGTACCAGAGACCTCAACTTTTGACATTCTGACAATTACTACAAAATAATATACCCTTTTTATTTCATGAGGGATGTGTGTGTGTGTGTGTGGACAGAAAGACAGAGACAGAGAGAGAGAGAGAGAGACAGACAGATTTCTCTAACATTCCAAAGGACAAAGGTCATTTTTTTTTCAAGATTTGTGTTAAAAGTGCAGGATTTGTTTTGAGAGTTTTAAGTGCCTGCAAGTTCATTAATCCCTCCATCATTAGTAGGTCTGGAGTTTAAATCAAAACAGATGAGAGGAAATAATGGAAGAGAGAATCACTTCTATATTGGTCCTTTCTTTTTTTTTTTTTTTTCTTGTACCGGGGATCAAACTCACAACCTTGCGCTTGCCAGGTAGGCACTTAAGCCACTGAGCTAAATCCCTGGCTATTGGTCCTTTCTTAAGCTCAGTGGGAGAGATAGAGTTATGTGTTTATCTTATCAGCTTCTTAAGTTCCGCCTTACCTTTTAAAAGGTTAATTCCTACTTTGTGTTGTTTGACACTAGGCTGTAAAGGAAAAAAAAGTATTAGATGTGGAAGAACATTAAGAGACAGTTGTATTTAATCCAGGTGAGAGGCAGTGACGGCTTAATAGAAATCGAATAGTTAATTTATGGATATATTTCTAAGGTAAATCAGCAAGATTTCCAAAGACATTGATTGGGTGTTATATGAGAAGAAACTTATAAAATGGAGAATAGTTCCTTTGGGCTCTGCTGGTTTGTAGCAAATCTACAAGTACAACTAAAAAACAACTGAAAATAATGAGTGTATAAGGGCAGAGGACATTGCACCCATGTGATGGTAAGCTAGGTGGTCATAAAAGGAGGAAGGACAAATTTCAATGTATGTAAAAATATTGCCAAGATATATTGCTAATTGAAAAAAATCATGTGCAGTAAGTTTTGTATGGTAGATTGTGTATGAAAAAGGAAACGAAGGTACATAGGTATTTGCTTGCATATAGAAAAAGGGAAAAATAAGAAATTGATGGTGAGGGCGGGAATTCTTTTCACTGTGTATTATTTTACCATTCTTTGATGCATGCGCATGTGTCACCTACTCAAAAATTAATCTATTTTTTAAAAATTTAGTTAAAGTTTTAGCTTTCAATTTTCATCAAGGCCTTTCCAGAATTCAGCTCTTAGTGCATATAAAGTTAAATAAGTGACAGAGCAATCTTTGCTGTAAAAAATAAGTGGTAGAATCACTTCTTTTTTCTGTTTATTGTAAACCATTAGTATAACATGACCTTACTAAAAATAACTGACTTTTAGCAGTTATTAAATACTCCAAACTCCGCAATCCACTTGTATAGGATAACTAAATTATTTTTAATTTACCTACAATTTTCTTTTTCTCATGATTATCACACATTCACCATTAAAAACTAACGGAAATTCATAACTGTCCACCTATCCTAGTGAAATGCTTTCATATTTTAACATGTGTGTGGCCCCTTTATTTTTTCACCATGGAATTTATTTTTGCTGAGATAGCCTTAATATAGTTTTGCTACATACAAATGAATTTTCTAGCACTCTCATTTTTAAAAAAATGATATCAACTAATTTATATTTTGCCTGAATCAGATATTTAGGTTATTGAACATACTCATCATTAAAATATTTTTAACATGACATCTCAATGCACAAAAGTATATTCTTTATTTTATTTAATTTGTCAGTATTAATTAAAATACCAAATTTTGGGGCAAATATATCTGCGTATTTATACTTCTTAGGACTTTTTTTGTAAGCTACTTATTAATGTTATCTTACTGTCATAAACTATATTAGGACAATACGATTATATGTGATTGTGTTTTAGTTTTATCTTTCCATTTATTTTGTTAAATTTAAGAAACAATATTTAAAACACTTTCCTCTATTTTCTTTCTACTTCAGGCAAGTTACAATTTTTTTTATTATGTCTAAACATCATTTCCCCATCCACAAAAATTAGAAGATGTTCCTATATGTTAGAAGTCATATTTGCTGATTATTTATGAAGGATGAGTGAAAAAGAGAATCAGGTTTTGTTAAATATTGAGTTAAATATGTCTTCAAAAAATCAGCAGATGAAAAACAAGTGCTAGGCAAATCTGAGGAGTCTGAATTAAGCAACTTCTATAAATCATGACGAAGGCATTTCTTAGATGTGGATTAGAGAAGAAGTTTGTTATCATTCTATTGGTCTGTTACTTTTCCACTAAACATGAAGCACTGGTGACACAAGGAAAACCAAAAGTTATTCAGCAAAAACATCCAAGGTTTTTGTATGTATAATTCAATATGTTTGTGTGTATGTCTAATTTTGAAATCAGAATGTTTTATTAATTTAGACCAAGAGTGCTTTTTTTGAATCAAAAGTATCTTGTTGTAAAAAAAATGCTAGATATTGCTGAATAAGAAATGTGTGGATCATACTTATTGTTACCTGAGGAGTTTTGCTGCTTCGCTATAAGATGAGTTGCTTCTGTAAGTGAACCCCAATTCTAAGCGTTATCCATGCATTTTCTCAGAACTCCATGAATGTCTTGGTTACTTCTACTTTTCTCTCATGCTGGGACAAAATATCTGACACCCAAAATGAAGAAAGGAAAGGTTTATTTACTTCACTGTGGAGGTTTCAGTCCATAGTCAGCTGGCTTGAAGGCAGGGTGGCACGGCACAGGGGGCAACACTTCAAGGCAGCAGCCAGAGCAAAAGGAGGCAAAACAAACTGCTTGTTCTCCCTTATACTGTACGCAGGCCACCTTTTCTCTCTCTAGGGCGGTGTAGCACTCACAAAATCTCCTTGCCCTCCTTTGCACAGGATGAGGATATTTACAAAGTAAGGACCCTGAATCCCTGCTGAGCCTCTCACTTAAACTTCTCAACTTCTCAAGTTGACACATTGTATCTCCATAACAATGAAAATGTGTTTATGAGAAATGACAAGTACTTAAGAAGGAAAACATCTGTAAATTTATTGGCATCACCATCAAGTAAAGGAATATTAATAACTGGCAATGCATACTCGTGGGACTTTGTCAAATGGGACGTGTTTCATGGTGGGCAGAGACAGAATCCTTATGATACAAAGAACTAGAATTTATCTGTATGGCTTTGGATGGTTACTATTTCTCCATAGTCCTGGATTTAGTCATATGATACTACAGACTTCATAATTAATCTTGATGTGTTAGTGCACAATCCAAAAATTGAAGATATCCTCTAAAGAGAGAATTAAAACCATTTAAACTAACAAGTCTTTGTTAATTTGTTGTTTTTTGTTAACAATGCCTCTTCACAAGTTAATGGATAAATAAATTGTAGTTTATTAGCTTCAGTGGATGAATTATCCAGCATGTCTCTTCTTCTTTATCTGTCTATCTATCTATCTACCTATCTATCTACCAACTATCAATATTTGCCCAAATAGTCACAAGCTAAGTACAAGCATGCTAAGTATTTTCTGGAACAAATATATCATATAATTAATACAATCGGCAGCACACTGTCATAGGGAAATCTTTCCTTTGTTCTTTTTTAAAATCTCAATTTCTACCTCCTGACCCTACACACACCACGAGCATGTGCAAATGTGCACACACACACACATACATTCTCAGAGAAATGCAAACTTTATTGTTACCTATCTTAACACTTAAAATAGGTGACATTTTTTTCAGCTAAGTTTTGCACATTGTTATAATAGGCTGAAATTCGTGGATACTTCTCACCACTTTAAAAGAAAATACAGACAGATGATTTAATTGTATTCGACTGTATTGTCAACAGCATTTGGAAAAAAAATGTTTAAAGTACTTCAAAAGTCAGTTCTTTTCTTTGCCTTACGTATACTTTATTCTTTGGATTAGCAAAACTGTCACACAGTAAAGAAGTAGGCAGGTTCTTCAGGGCCATACCTGATCCATTTAAAATAGCTTCTCTTTTGACAGAAGAGTCCCTGAAGGGAAGTTAGAACTAAGCACAAATATAAAAACAGTTTCCTTTCACATTATAGCTCACTCTTGATACTTTGGCTATAACACCTTCCTTATAAGTTTATTAGGAGTAAACAAACCCTTCTTAAGTGTTTGTTTGTTTTGCATTTCACCCTGTTAGATTTTCCTGAGGAAATTCTCTTTGAAATTCAAATATCAGGCCATTTCAGTAAGGAGGTTAAATTTGAAACTCTGCCCTGCTCACTGCCCATTCCACTGTGCTAGATAGTTCTCTTTACAGTTTAGACAGTAACATTCATCAAAAACACAGGTTGAAGAAACCGCAAGCTGCCAGATTTCTCCTGATTTAGGTCATCCCTGTGTGGATTCATTGTTTGGTATAAAAAATAATAGCCAAGTAAAAAGCACTCACTACTATGTAAGTACACAAACCTAAAATAACACATTCAAAAGCTTTAGGAGAGGAAACACCTTCTCACTGCTCTGGCTTAACTTCGGGAGTTTTCAGCATCAAGGACTGACAGATTCTCCATGAAAAGCACAGAAGAGGACTGTTGGGAAAGCCGGATGATACGCAGGGGTCTTGTCAGATTGCTGATGGAGATATACTTGGGCAAAAGTGTAAGACACAGTGTTTCTTCTTTATATCCACAGATAAGGAGGATTTTAGTTTGGGCTTAAGGAGTTTGTGTTTGGGTTTGCCACAGTCATCAAAGTATGATCAAAACTACAGTGAATGTTTAAAAAATTATTAAGAGGAAAGACACAATGTCATGAATCCACGCCAAAATAATCCCTTTTGTTTTGAACGCACACCCTGTCTTTCCTGCCACTTTCTGAAGTAGATCTGGAAGTCCTTTTGTGAGTATCTTTCAATTTGCTGTCATGGCTGCCTTATTGTATTGAATTATTTCAAAACATTACCTCTCACAAGCCGTTTTGACTTTGGGGACAGCCAAAAATCACATGGTAGCAGATCCAGTGAATAAGCTAGATAAGGACAGACTGTAATATTATTTATGAGACTTCCTTGTGTGACACTCAGTGGTAGCATTTATAGTATTTTGGATCACACATTGTAAAGATACTCTAAAAGAGAATTTCCAGAAATGTTTCAGAAAGTAGCAAGAAAAATGGGCTAAGTTTATGCTCAAGTGAGGAGAAATATTTTGAGGAAGAAAAATGGCAATTTTAGTATAATTTAAAAAATTTTTAAGCATTCATGGTTTTTTGGTCACTCTTTTATTGTCCAGTTTTAGCTATAAATCTTGCTCTTATCTTGGATTCCCATACATAGACTTTCAAGTGAAAAGATTTAAAGCAGAATGTGCATCTAATACTATCTTGTCAAAACTTTTTACAAAAATTTTAGTGAGAACAACACATTAGTATCAGGATAGAGAAATATCAAGCTGAGCTTGGCGTCACATGCTTGTAATCTCTGCTACTCTGAGAGTCTGAGACCAAGGATCTCATATTCCAGCCCAACCGGGGAAATTATTAACTTAGAGCTTTTCTGAAGATAAATAAGAAAAGATGTGGAGATGTAGCTTTGTGCAAAGCTGAGTTTGATTCCCCACTTCTCTATTTCTTTAATTTACCTTATTATCAGATCAATATATTGTTCGAAATAGCAATGCATTTATCTAAAATCTACTTTTCACAGTTTCACTTCTGAAAGATGTTTCCAATAAGATGTAAACTGTAGGTCATTGGTGGGTGTCATGTTATTCTGGAGTTTCAAGGTGAACATATGTCATTTTGCCCTGGTTTCTGCTTTCTAGAATCTGTAGTTTGTCTGGAACCAAGACAACTATATTTAAAGATTGTGAATCTAGAAACTTCACAAAGCAGAAAGGAAACTGGGTCTTTGGTGGTGAAAGTAACCCTGGATTTCCTATCTCAATTCTGTTTGACACATTTTATTAACTATCAATATTATACTTTTGTTGTTTACTTTTAGATCTTGACTAAAAAATATATTTATGCAGTTATTGTAAGAAAACATAAACACACTCTATGTGCCGCATCCTATTTTGGTAAGTTTAATGCATAACATTCATTGTCTGTATTTTAGGAATCACTGGTTCACTACCAAGTTAAACATTGTTTATTCATCAGTTGTTTATTGATATAACATTGCACAAGGTGCTGTCAACACAATACAATATAAAAAGTAACAAAGCCTCTGTCTTTGGGGACATATGCGCAATAATAATTTTATCAATTATCATAGAAACATTTGTAAGATAATAACTGACCCTCGCTAGAAGGAAAGAGACTCTGTGCTATCATGATCCTTCTTGCTCTGCTTTGAATGTGCGTGCTTGAAAACTCAGCTGCACCAAATGTGGTGGCATTAAAAACAGGGCCTTTAGGAGGTGATTAAGCCTTTAGGGAAGCTTTCTCATGCATAGGAGTAAGGGCCGCATGAAAGGTGCTTCATGTGGTGTAAGGCTTTTATTTTACCCTTCTTTTGCCATGTGAAAATGGAGTGTTCCTCCCTCTCAGCTCTGTAAGCCATATTGGATGCAAAGAGTAGAACTTACTACCACTGATATCTTGACCTGGAACTTATCATCCTCAATAAGTGTAAGAAATGAGTTTCTGTGCATAAATATTGCCAAGCATATATTCTTTTAGAGCAGCACAAGGAATTAAGACTAAAAAAGGGAGAACCAGGCATTAGCTCAGTGGCCTAAGTGCCTGCCTGGAAAATGCAAGGTCGTGAGTTCAATCCAATGCACACACACACACAAACAAGAACAAGCAAGAATTCTGTGTTCTTGGAGATTGCAGAAGCTTATCTTCACGCAGTGTTGTTTACCTAGATGTGAAGTTTGAGTAGGATCTAAATAGGTAAAAAGAAAACAGGAGAAATATGCAGAGACTCAATCAAGCAAACATGTTGCAAAGTTAAAAATCTAAAACATTTAGATTGATTTGAGGTGAAAATAACAAAATAGTAACAATTACAAAAGTAGAAAACATAACTAATAAACTGCTGACCAGTAACTCCAGGGATCTTACAATATTTTATTTAAATGTAGTGTCCACCAATTTTGGGTTTAGCGAACTGCCATAGAGAAGACACAGAATGTTGCTAGCAATTCAGAAGAAACTTGTCAATAATTATCTGATTACCATTCTCACCAAAGTTGATTACCACCATAATTTCCAACCATCAAATTTGTTTTATTTGTTTAATTTTATATGAATGGATGCCTACTTATTAATTTTATTCTGACTAATGACTTATTTTGCTCCACATTATATTTGTAATTTTCCCATGTTGCTTATAATAAAAGTTGGTGTTTCATTTCTATATGATATCTTATTATTTATTCATTTATTTATTGATGTATATATAGAGTGGTAATTTTTGACATGTATGCATATGTTACAAGGGTATATGCATAGAAGTTAGTAGTGCATATATAAATTTTAACATATTTTCCAAAAATCCACTGAAGCTGTTGTAATAATTCACATTACTTCAGGCATTAAATATAAATTTCTTCTGCTCCTCAGCCTTGCAAACTTGTTATTGTTCATTTTCTTGACTATAAGAAATTCTGTTGGCTGTGCAGGTATAACTCACAGTGGTAGCATTTGTCTTCAAAGGATAAAAAGCTTACTAATTTTCTTGTCACTTTTCTAGTCATTAAAATAAAACATCTGACACAATTTAAAAGAAGAGAGGTGAAAAACATATTTTATATGAATTTAACATAAGATCACATAGAACGTTTTGAGTTACCACATTTGATTGGGATGTTGAAGAAAACACAGGCACCATTATAAATTTTATTTAAAATAAATCATAGTTTGTTTTCAAGCAGACAGAAAAGTTGTCTATTCTTTAAAAGCTATCTGAAATATTTATTTTTACAAAAATACTTGATTTTTTATTCTTTTTTCCTTTTCTTTTTAAAATTAGTGTTATCTGCTACTGCCTAAGAATTCTTTGATTCTTTGGTATCACCTTAATTTACAATAATCCACTCAGAGATTTGCATACTCTGAGAAGTGTTTTGCTTTAAAAGTTTTCCTAGTTAAGTGCACAGAATCTGGAGCCAGACGGCCTGATTTGCATCCAGTTCCCCACTTGTTGTCACTTGAGCACTCTGTTTAACCTCCATATGCTGCCATTTTCTCACTTGTAAAACACAAGCAGTAATAGAAAGCACCTCATAGAGCTGTTTTCGGGACCAAAATTATATATATATATATATATATTGCATAAAGGCCTATCTGACAGATGTGCTCAAACAGGTTCAGCTATGCTTCTTAATATTTCATTACTGTCTGGTCCTGACCTAGATCCCTAGATCCCATACACTCCAAATGAGTGTATGGTGGAGGTTTAAATAAGAGACAAGTGATATGGTTTTAGGGCTCCAGGAGGGTCAAAACCCTTTAGATGAGCTAAAGACTCCGAGGGCTAAGACAAAGGCTTCTCTGGATCAGCCCCCTTTTATTAGGACCAAGGACAAAAGGCAGGAAAACTGAGGAAAGTGAGGGAAATGAGCAGGACCTTGGAAATCACTTCAAAGACTTCTCTAAGTAGTAAATTATGCCAATTTAGAGAACTGTTCTATCTCCAGAATGCCTACTTATGGTAGGAGTGAGATGCAGGAGTGAAATTCCTTCAGCTGCAGTCTCTATTTACTTAAATTAGTGCACTGGAGCCAAGGTGTCTTCAGCTGTGGCCTTATCTTGCCCTTTGAGGTGTCTCTGGCCTCACAGGCCACTACAGGCCTCAGCCAGGACCAGTGATTCATAGAGGTTCACTTACCATGAATCAGCTCCCGTTGCCAGGCAAGGGGCTGAGGCCTAGGATAGACTCACAGATAAACACAGAAAGCCAATTAGTTAATTTTAAATCCTGCTCAGAGCTGCCTCATAGTGGTCTCCAACAATTACATTTGGAAGATACAACTCCTTCACTGAGTTGCTTCATTACACAAAACTTTCTTACAGAACATGATTTATTCTCTTAAAGACCTTTTCTTTAAGATTTGCTACCTAAATCAGGATACTTTTATGAGTAAAAGGCTATGTTATTAGTGATTACAATCAGACCACCAGTGAAAACACGCATGGACATCATATCATAAATAACACTTCTGCACCTTGATTCTTAATTAATGTGTCTGTGAATATTTACTCAAAGTTTAGGTACTTTCTGCTCTCCGGCCACTATCATTACTTGTCTGTATTGTATCAGTTACTTTCTAAACTTTCCAAACATGATTTTGTCTTCAGAATGCTATTTCAAAGAAGTATTTGAAATATAAACGTGATAATATATCTCTGTTTTTAAAGACTTTAGCATTTTCTCTTCACCTCAAATACCAAGCTGCAAGATTTGTGGATCATAGAAAATGACACATATTCATCATCAATATTGTCATAGATTGCTTTCTGTCATCATCATTATCATCATCATAAATTGTTTTTATATACGTAAGACTAAAGTCGAATATTTCAAGTGTAATTACCCTTTTAATCTTCACAAAACCTCATTAAGAGTTTTATTATCCCCACGTATGAAATTGAGGTTGGTGAAGAGAGATTGGACAACACATTCAATATACTACAACTTGTGAGGTTTGGAGTCAGGCTTTACACCTTGGTAGTCTGATAGCACCAGCTTTGGCAGGGGTCATTAAGTTATGCCATCTTCCCTGTTAATATATTGACTAAAATGAATGAACAAGTACACAATTCAATATCTCTTCCTTATCTCTCTCCTGTCATATTTAAGCCTCATTTCTCGCCACTTTTCCTCAGTTCACTCTGTGATACAGCTATTTTGAGCTTACTGACCACTGCACTGGTCATTTGCCTTTCAGGTTTTCATACATACCACATATCCCTGACCCTCATCCTGGAGCATTTTCCGTAATACCATTTCATTCGAACAAGGTTTGGGTGTTGCCCGTAATGGCTTCCTGTGTACTTATTCTATTATACTTTTCATCATCTGTTTAACGTTAGCAAATACCTTCCTTCTGTTCTGCCAGCTACGGAATTGATAATATTCTATTTTAAACATCAGTTTATTCATGTATCTCCTAGTGGATTGTAGGCAATATGAAGTAAATACACAGTACATTGCACATCAGGAAATCACCAAGGTCCATACTAGTTCGTAAGAGACATTGAGAATATGAGTGACACATCATGTTAAGAGTTACACGAAGAAGGAGCTGTTGAAGATTAATTACACAAACAGGGAGAGAGATTACATGTAAGAGATTGCATTTAACTGCTAATACACTAGGTGGGAGGATTTTTAAGCATGGAGTGTTACCAGACATTTTTAGAGAGGTGAGTCAATGCCATTGGGCACAGGTGTTTACTAATCCTGTTTGTCTAAATTAGTTTTCTATTCTCTTGTAGAAATTGGGAGATAGGGGCATTGTTTTTTTTATTTTTATTTTTTTAATTCTTAGGGAAAGGCATTTATGAGGTATAAAATCAGCAGGGAGCCAAAATAAGATTTACACCTCTCAAAAAGGAAGATAAATAATTTATAAATATGAAGTTTATAAAATATTCTAAGAATAGAGGTCAGAGTCCTAGAGTCAGGAAGAAATATATCTTAAGTTTAATCAAGCAGAAGAGAATATTAAGGGTAAACATTTAAGTCTATTTCTTGTATTAATAAATAACCAGAAAATTTGAACAATTCACTATTATAGTGTAATAATGATGTATATTAATATTCAATGAGCTAACATAGGTAATATATGTGGATAAATTTGAAATATACACATATAATACATTTGAAAAATATACACATAACATTTAGCTTCTGAAATATTCAAACTAATTACTCTGGTTTCATTTTTACATTTCTCCAATTCATAAAAATAAAACAATTTTATTTTATTATGAGGCTTCACAAGTAGAGTGTAACATTATGATTAAGCCTTTAGTTCTATATTTACTAAAGCTTCTAAGAAGTTATTGATGACTTTAAAGTACATTGTAGATAAAAACATAAGCACAGTACTACAGTTAGAATAGAAATAATAATTTTCCTTGCTTGTCAACTAAAGTTGTTGTATACCTTAAATGGTGTTTAATGTTACTTAAATTATTATGGTTGTAAACGAAATATATCTGATCTCATTAAACCTGTGTAATTTCAAAGAAAGTAAATTTTGTAGCTATATTTATATTCCCCAAAGTGACATTAAATATGGTTTTGCTAATATTTTCAAGATTTGTTATATTTTATACATATTTAGAATCCTGTGAATCACCTCATGTATAGGACAATAGTTAACTTGACACAATCTATTATATTGTACATGTTTAACTTATATGGCCTTTTCCCCCATTCCAGTGTCACTGTGTGGCTCCCGTTTACCAATGCCTAACCATTTTGCGGTTTATGGAGCTTAATCCCAGACCTGAATTTCTTTAAGTGACCATAGTTTTACTTCAGTCTTCACACTAGTGAGTTCATTGCTAAAAATTTGCAAAGATAAGGCAGGAGACAAAAGGAAAACATCATCTACATATGGAAGGATCAAATTTACAAATCAGTACTCTTTCATGCAATTTTTTCCTTCTTGACCAGCGGGAAGATTATTTGCATGCATTGTAAGTTGCAGTGGAAGAGAAAACTAAGACTTTTGTCATTTTGATTTGACAGACTCACCTAGAAAATACAGCCCTGTATAAGAAAGACTACTTCTACAGAACCTAAATCGTGAGTCCTGTTGATTTAGTATTGAATTTCATATTGCTGTGTGTCTGATCTATTGACATGACATGGCATTTATCAAGACACAGAATGAGAAAGTCTCAATTAAGTGTAAATTTTGACTATAAGAAATGCAGAACATAAGGCCATGTCTGTTTTACTGCTCAGATTAACAGAATTATAGTAATTAATAAGTGTTTAACTTTGAAGCAGACAAAGCAACTATGCTATTCCTTGACACTGAGTTTAAGTCACATGGTCTTTTTATGTGAATTTCATGTGCAAATGTATTTATGAAGTAAGTTAATGAGATTTATCAGAATTAAACTTTTACCTTTTAAAAAATCTCTGTGGTCACCACTGAAAAGTACTTATCATATATATTTAGCATCTTGGTTTTCCTGTGTGTAGTTTTATTTTGTTTTGTTTTGTTTTTTGTTAACAGAGTAAGTGGCCAGTTAAAATTGAAATCTTGGTTACCTTCCGTCCTTGTTCTGTCATAGCTCTGTCTTTCAACTCCTTTCTGATGGCTGGTGTCTCCTTTCCATGTTTGGCCTCTGATAAGCTGTCTTTGATAACCTGCTGTTTTGTTCTTGAACCTTACCACGCCTACAACTCTCTGATATCAAAACTGTCAAAAAATAAAAGTAAGACAGCAGAAAGAACAGAGCCTATGTAAGTTAGAGAAGGCAGGAGGCGTGGTAATTAACTGATGAATTTTCAACTGGCAGATAGCTTTCACTTTATCCCATTTACTGTCACAGTACCTGAAATAATAAGGGGATTTTCTCCCCAGTAATGGATGATGGGGGTTATTTGCTTTGTGAGGATCTTCCAGAGAAACATGCCATGGGGCTTTATCTCTAAAAGTGAGGGTGAAACAAGCTTGCCTGGCTGTAGATAAGAGACTTAGAAGGAATCCTATTCAGATGTACCTGTCACTAATTTATCTGGAGGTTTTGTGATTCATACACACTGTTCTGTGTGCAATGGACCATTAAATTGGTTTCCTCTGAGAGCAGGTCACATTCAGGGGTCTTGAGACCTGAGCTATTGGACGATGCATGCTGGATTCCTATAGCTGCTCACTGCTGAATTTTTATCTATTAGAGGCCTGGTAACTTGCACATCTGTTAAATGATCTCTTGGAACATTTCAATCACAAAAAGATTGTCAAAAACTTAGTTATCTCTTAATATGCACATTTTTTGCAAAGAAAGAATCAACACTTGTCCTATTAGCACAGTCACTTACTCCAGTAAGTCAGTAGTTAGAGACATGTTTCCTTCTAATGGCCTGGGTCTTGATGAATGCATTTCTGTGGCTCCTTTGTGTATTCAGACAAAGGGGTATTTACTTAAATTCACTAATTTATACTGAAAAATGCAGAGCTGCTTTGAAACAGGCCTCATTAAAGAAAACACTTTAGAAAAGAAAGACTTTTCTTATTTACAATATATTTTGTTCCATGGAAATTCCATTTCATCACTTGATGTATTTTGAAAGATAATGGTGTAACTTATAAAATAAGAAGGATTCTGTTTAGAATGGAAAGGAACTTAAAAGTAAGAGGTGTTTATTTTTGTGTGTTAAGATTGTGCTCAGAGACTTTAGGATGGGTTAATTTTTTCAGATGTCTGAAAGTTAGCAAATACACTATCTACAAAAGCCGTCTTCATTTTATTGTTTTCAGGATGGGAGATGTAAAACTAAAACTTTATATCTTCTTGCGAGTTTAAAACACTCTTCATTTTGTGCAAAATTAAGCCAATAAATGGTAGAGTGGTAGTTAGTGAGAGCAATCAGTGAAATCTTTTTAAAGTATTTTTAACATGCCCTGACAAAGCCTTTAGTATCGGTAAATTGGCAACATAAACTGATAGACTCTTTCTACTTTTTAAATTTAAAATTGTTCATTATATTCCATATTGCAATGCAAAACAAATGCAGTGATTTCATGTAATGACAAAAGGAAGACTCTTCCAAGTGGAAAAAGAAAACGATGGCTTTATTCTGCATTTACGTGGTATAATTCTTTTAATTCTATCCCAGTTGTGAAAATGTGGAACATCTGACACAAGCCAGAATTTTTCTATTAACGAACAAAAGCATAATTAGCATTACTATGGGGAGCCTATTAGATCTTCTGTGCATAATTCACCATATTTAAATGAGATATTCTTCACATCTCCCAATCCTTAGACTGTGACCTGAAAACCTTGTAAGCCCTCCTAAGCAACATGAATATGAAACCAGTGTATTTAATAATATTTGTAGGACTTCAGGATGTCT
The DNA here is from genome assembly GCA_004027295.1 of Dolichotis patagonum. NCBI lineage: Eukaryota > Metazoa > Chordata > Mammalia > Rodentia > Caviidae > Dolichotis > Dolichotis patagonum. The sequence goes on from PVJX010008115.1 coordinate 61,937, forward strand.
TGATAAGCATTTCTTTGAAGGAAAATCAAGGACAAAGAAAGAAAAACAGCTCATAAGTTAGGAAAAATATGATTATATTCTCTCTCTCTCTTTTCCTGAAAAACTGCTTATAAACACAGAGTAAATTCATATTCAAAGAAGGAACCATTTTGATAGATATATTTAAAAAACATTTAGCTGCTGAGATTAGAGTGGTATTTTAAAACTACTGTGTCAATCTCTATGGTGCAAGAATCTCAGAATCAGCTTGAATAGCTTAAAGGCCTTTCTAAAAAGTCTGTCCCTAAATATCCATTGTACCTATCATCTCTTACAAATTTATTTAACCTCATGCTACTTATAATTATTAAGCATATTAAATTTATTATATTTAGCTTATTTGTGAACTCTTGTGGGGCCTTGGTCCAGTGCCTAGCACAAGTTCTTATAATACTTAAGTAGTCAGTATAATTCTTGACTAAATGAAACTATAAAAAGTGACCCAGACATTACTATAGACAAGAATATCAGAAATATAATGCACATGTTAGATACACAGAACCAAAATGTATCGAACTTCTGGCTTATTTAGCACAATGTTTACAGATCGCCATGTTCCAATAGAAAACTTGAGCAATTATTTTAGCTCAGCAGGTTCTTTGCTATACATTCAAAGCTACTTAAACTAATTGGATATCAAGCACCATGTGTAAAGGGGAGAAGGTTGTATCTTTTGCTCACCTGTTGCAGGTATCTTCCCTTTCTTGTTGCTGATTCAGAATACTCAGCCAAGCTAAAGGAGGAAAGGTCTATTGTAGCTCACAGTTTGCAGAGATTTCAATCTATGATTGGCTAACTTCAAGGCAGGGCCACACATGGCAGAGGAGTAGCACAGAAAAGTAACAGTTCATGGCAGGAAGAAGGCAGCAAAAGCAGCAAGCAGCAAGAGACCACAGCAGCCCTCTTTCTGTACCTGTATTTTATCCAGGCTACCTGCCTTTGGACTGGTAACACTCACACTCACTGTGAGGTATCCTTCATCCTACCCAGAACTATGCCAAACCAGCCATTGGAGTAGTTTAGTAATAACATAATCTTGATCTCAGCATCACACACTCTAGATTCAGCCACCGCTGAAAAGTGCCACTTATGATTGCATGAGCCTTTGGGGGAACGTCTAGACACAAGCCATAACAATGGGTGATACAACTCTTGACATAAAGAGAGATCAATAGGCCAAAAGCACAATAAATTAATAGAAATTTTGTATAACACAGGAGTCTTGAGAAATGAAAACCCAAAGAAATTAGTAAAACTGTATTTTTATGTTTATAAATGAAGGATTAATTGTTGTAAACAAGTATGTTTGAAGAAAAAAAGTATGAGTTAATGGTAATGTACTGGGGAAAAGGGCTTAGCAAGCCCTATTTATTAATATTCTTTTTTGATTTTCTATTTATCATTCCATCTCTCCAAGAATAGCACAGGGCATTGCATATTGGATTGTCAATAGAGGGGCAAGAGAAAGTAAGCATGACTTTTCTGCTTCCATGGTTTTCTCTACTCCCTTCAGGTTAACATACTCAGTAGGTCAAATTGCTGTTCTTGGAGTTTAGGTTCTTGTCTTCGATCCCATGGAATGTACGCCAGGTACTGTTTAAGAATTATGAAGTTTTCCAAAAAATTAGAGTATCTGTAAAATACTCATTAACTTATAGAACTACATCAGGGACACAGAAGGTTTGTTTCTAGGTTACCATAATTAAACAAATATTGCAATAAAACAGGTGACATTAATTTTTGTTTTTTCATTGCATACAAAAGTTACATTAATATATGCTAGCCTATTAATTACACAATAAATTAAGACCTAAAAGAACAATGTACATATCTCAGCTGCAATGTTCTTTAATGCTGAAAAGTGCTAGAAATCTTTAAACTTTCAATAAGTTATGATCATTTTATAATCTGGTGGAGAGCCTTACCTCAATGTTTGTTGCTGCTAACTGATAATAGTAGCAATTGTGGAAAGGGTAATAGCTGTGGCAGTTTCTTAAAATAAGAGAGCAATAAAATTTCTGATTTAATTGACTCTGTCTTTCACTAATTTCTCTCGCATTTAATGCTGTTTACCATTTTACAAATAGAACATTTAGAATTGACATCAATCTCAAATCATTCTGCTGTTTAAGTTATCTAATACTATTTTGTAATTTCAACAATGATCTCATATTTTTCAAAAGGAGATTTCAAGTCAAGAAACAACTTCTTTTCCTCATTCATATGAAGAAAATTACTTGTTAAAGTTTTAATCCTGAGACTGCAGCAGTGCAGTCACATTTTTCAGACTACCTCTAATTCTAATTGTTACTATTTGCACATTTGTAGTTGCTCCTCCACTGAAATCTGCAGTCTCTCGTGGTCATCCATGAAAACGGGGCTCAATTTCTTCCAAACTCCTGTTAATGCTGCTATTTTTACTATCTCCCATGAGTCAAGAGTGTTCTTCATGGTGTTTAGACTGCTAAATATCTTCCAAGTTTTCAATTCACTTTGCCTATTTATAGCCTATAAACCAAATCTTTTAAGTGATGACTGAGAACCAAATTTCTCCTTAATCAGTGGACTGCAGAATAGATGTGAAATAAGCAGTTGTGAGGGGAAAAAAAAACTAATATTATTTGCATCTCTACGCAAAATCTTGGTGAGCTTGTCACTGAGCTGTAGACCTTTTTCACCTCTGAGCAGTAGGTCTCAAAATTGTCTTTAAAATATGTTATACTGATACAGTATTATCTAAATGTATCATTTTATTTATAGAACACAGATGGAATAGATCTCAGTATAATTCTATATATTTTAAAACAAAAAAAAAGATGGTTCAGAATTTCAAAACAACATAATAGGAAATTAACAATGGTTAATATATTGTATATTGTTATCTTCAAAGTAGTTGCTCAGATTACAAAATGTAGGCATGAAAAAATGATCAGTGAAAGCACAAACCATGCTTTTTGATGAATAGAGATTAGTAGTATAATTAAATATTATATATATATTTCAATATAATTTTTAAAGGCTATAGGTTTTTCAGAATAGTAAATCAATATTGGCTTCAACTTAAATTTACCAGCTGCATTAGGCCCCAGCAAGAGTCAGCCTGTTCTTTGAATCTTTGATTTCAGGAACTGACTTCTCTCTAACTATGAGAGTCTTGAACATTATCTCCCACTATACAGTTCCTTTCACTAGTTTAAAGTGTGTTTATTGTAGCCTCCTTCACCAACTTTGAAATGGAGGACTGTGACTAATTCTTCTGTGATAAAATTCATCCTTGTAGCTGTTACACTATCTGGTTCTGTACTTTTCTTGGAGGTACTGCATTATAGATTCAAACACCTTCTATGCTTTTGATCTGTTCCAAGATTCTATTTTTTCTTGGTGTAGTCTCGGGTAGTTGTGTGTTTCTTGAAGTGTGTCCATTTGTACATATTACAATTTGTTTACATACAATTTTTAATTCCTAATGATAAATTGCTATGGCAATTAGTTATATCTAATTTTTCATTTCTGATATGATTTATTTGATTTTTTCTTAATTTATATATGCTTATTGATTATGTTTACTTTTTGAGAAATAAACTCGGTTTCATTAAGTTTTTCTGTTGCCTTTCTATTCTCTATTTTATGTGTTATGTCTATTATTTCTTTTATTCTGCCAGTTTTGGGCTTATTTTTATAGTTACTTGAGGTGCAATGTTTGTTTCTTTACTTTTTATCTTCCATTCATCTTTCTAAGTGTAAATGTCCATTACTATATAACTTCCCCTTAGTACTGCATGTCTCATAAGTTTGGGTGTGTTTGGATTTCACATGTGTCAAATGCTTTTTAAATTTTTTATTTCTTCTTTAGCCCAGTGGTTGTTCAAGAATATGCTATTGAATTTCCATGTGAACTTTTTCAACTTTTCTTCTGTTAATAATTTCAAATTGCATTTAATTGTAGTCAGAAAAAAACTTGGAATGATGTCAATCTTAAACTTGATAAGGTTTGTTTTGTGACATAGCATGCAGGCTATTGTGGAAAATGTTCCCGTGGGCTTGAGAAGAATTTATATTATTTTGCTGTTGGTTGCAATGTTTTGTCTTACAAGATAAAATAATGATGTACATAAAATATTTAAATGAACTTATGGGGCTGGGAATTTAGCTCAGCTGTGTAAGTGCCTGCATGGCGGGTGCAAGATCTTGAGTTTGATTCCTGATACCAAAAAAAAAAAAAAAGAAAAGAAAAGAAAGAAAGAAAATATGCAACACCTTGTAAAAATCTGAATTTCAATGATAGAAAATTATAGGTAATAATCATATTAGTGCTCAAAATCTTATTTCATGCATAAAATTAATAATATAAAAATAAGTCCTGTACAAAACTGTTATTAAGATCTAGAATATTTATGTTTCTTGTTCACCAAATCATTAATAATACAAAAGGCTCTTAAGGATATATCCAAGATTTAAGAAATGGAGATACACGATTTAATGATTATGAAAAAAATGAAATTATAACTGCTATTCTATCTTTAATCTAGTACTTTAATTTCCATCACTTTCTCAGCTATAAAATTGATCATAACTCATAATAGAAAAGTATATTTTGTGGGGTTTTTTAATTTAAATAAAATTGCAGTTCCAATTGCTGGGCCACTGCCCCATGAATAAATTATTTCTGATGGTAAGTAAATAAATGATTGATTACCTGTAAAACAGAAAGAATGAACTAGTTTGAGTAAATACCAATCAGTCTGAAAGAAATACTAAAATGGTCTTTTGGGAGAACTGACTTTGTCCTATGAGTGTCGAGGGACAGGAAAGTACGGCTGTTTACCTATATCTACGTTCTTGCTGGTGTGTGCTTAATGTGATAATGATTACTTACAGTTTCTTACAGTGTGCCTCCCATGTCTTTCAATAATTTAAAAGGTACATGTCAGAATTTCTATTCTATAAATTATTTTAATGGGCCAAGTGAAGGGTAAATTAATTTTGAATACATGGATAATGGCATGCCAGTGACAATTTCTTGGCAGAAAATAATTAGTTCAAAATGCCACTTTTAGCAGCATACTAGGAAGGTTGCACAGAAGGCACAATAAGGCTTTGAAAAAGAAATCTTCCTCATTTTGTTTTCTAATGGTAGGTAACAGAGGCAAAACACTTAGCACTTGGGTGTAAAAATGCCTTTTTAATCTGAAAACTAAGACATTTTAAAAATCTGCTTTCTCTCATTCTCTTTCTAGACTGTTTTGTGTTCATGACTGTAATTTTAACCACCAAGAGAAGCTCACTGAATGAAAGGTCAAATGAGTTTATTAGAAAATAGTGTCAGGCTGCAACTTTAGTATCTTAATGAAAAGTCAAGAAACTCCTCATGTTCTTAGGGTTTTGTTTCTTTCCTAACACAATAATGTATTTAGAGTCAGCTCCGCAGAATAAAGATTTCTTTGGCATTCGTTTGTCATATTTTCTTCATGACTCGCATAATTTTAAATTTCTTACTTCTACATTACGTGTATTTTAGATGATCTTTTATTCAGTAAACCTAAAATTCAGGTAATGGCTTTCTGGTTGGGAGATTACATTGAACTGATAAATTTAAATATCATTTATGTAACTACTGTTAATATGGAGCTTCTTATGAAGTACAGTCATTTAACTCATTAAAGTTAAGAACAGATGACTAATGCTTTTTTAGGAAGAGTCTTGACAATTTTTATTACTTTTATCCTTTATTCTGGTTTCTAAATATATTGAGTGAGCGGCCGGAGACTTCCTTCATTTGTCGTTGTCT
>PVJX010008116.1:0-67281 GCA_004027295.1 Dolichotis patagonum
CATCATGACATTATGGAATCAGCACTGGGTACTGTAGTGTCTCTTTTTCTTCAAAGTAGTTGTTCATTTCATCATGTGTTATATACTTGATTCTCATAAACTGTTTATAAGTTCTACGCATGCATGAGTCTCTACATGTATATCTATCCTTTCTGTATTAGAGGGAAAAACAAAACAAAGCAAGACAAAACAAAACAAAACAAATTCCTAGAAAAACCTGAAACAAAAAAGTCATATAAAACCACAATACAAGGTGATCTACAATGGTTACCATGATGTCTCAGCAGTATATAACAATATTAATAAAAACAAAACATTGCAGACATTATAAGACTTCAAAAGCAGATAATAATCAAACCAGAGTAGGTATCCTAGTGAATCTTGTCATCTTCACTATAGATGCCTTAGACTCTTAGACTTGATACTATCTAACAGATTGAAATAAAATGAGTCAATACAAAATAGCAGTCTAACAAACCACATTCAAATAAGGTCAGCCATAATAAGACAGTGTAAGTTATACAGGGCTCAGATTAAGTTAATAGGAAACTAAGGATGATTACCATAATATATCCTGCTATTTTGGGGATACCTGTCCGTGCCCTCAAATCTAACGTAAGTAGACAAACTGGAACAGAATATAATCCATCTAAACAGAGTGGTGAGAATAATGTAGATTTTAAATCTTGTTACCCTATTAACAATATCCTCTGCCTTCCTTTTTTAGACAAGTCCTCCCCTTTCACTCCCACAGGGTGCACTGCACGTTTTGGGTCCCACTAACTCCCTCAGTTTTTAGATTGGGGGGAGCAACCTGCTATTTATCCTAACTGGTTCTGAACCTTCTGACTCCTGGGCTTGATCTCAAGTTGTATTCCTTTACCTATAAAAGCCTCAAGGTTTTCCTTTGTTATAGCTCCAATACAACAAAAGTATCATGTCTTTTCACTATCTGCAGGTGCTGGTTGAGTTGCCCCTATTTCTCTCTGGTTCCATGTCACATAGAGCACTGTTTTCTCATATTTGACTTTCTGTCCATAGATCCTCTTTCAGGTTAATTATGTTTCCAATACAGAGCATCTCGATGGACCCTATCTCCTGATCTACTCTGCCTGTGTTTCTTTTTGTTAGTATATCAAGGCCATCTATGTTAAAGACTACAGCCAACCTTCTCTGCCTCATTTCTGCTATTCTATTTTTCTGCCATTGGTTGTTTATTTTTCTCTTTCATTCCACTGTCTGCCCCGTTCACTGAGGCCTCTCTGCCACTGTTCCTGAAATCCTCATATTCTTTTTCTCTCTCTAGAATGTCCTTCAGTATTTTTTGTAGGGATGGATTGGTGGTCACAAATTCCCCCAGTTCCTCTTTGTCATGGAAGCATCTTGTTTCTCCATAAATTTCTAGACAGTTTTGCAGGATACATCAATCTGGGCTGGGAGTTATTTTCTTTCAGGGCTTGAATTATGTTGCCCCAAGCTCTTCTTGATTTGATGGTCTGTGTCGAGAAGTCTGCTGTGATTTCAATGGGTTTTCCTTTATAGGTGATCTGTTTCTTTTCTCTGATGGCTTTTAATATTCTGTTCTTATATTGAATTTCTGGGATCTTGGTTATCATGTGTCTGGGTGTAACTCTGTTGCTTGTAGGTGGCTGGAGTTCTGTATGCTTCATACATCTGTATATCACTTCCTTTTGTTATGCTTGGAAAGTTTTCCTTAATAATTTCTATGAATAGCCTTTGCAATTCCTTTGTTTTGACTCCCGTTTTTTCATTCACATGTTTTATTCTTAGGTTATAGATTCTCTTGTCATTTTCTAGCCTTTGTATTGTTACTGCCTCCTTGTTATTTTAAGATATCTTCCCTTTCATGATCACACGTTGCAAACCTGTCTTCAAGTTTTAAAGTCTTAGTTTCTTTCAAGCAGTTTTGCCAGCTTTCAATGGAGTTTTTAGTTCCCTGGTGATCTCTTTGAATTTACTTCTGTATTCTAGAGAATGTTTTCTTTATATTTTTCATTGAACGTTTCTCTCCTTCTTTTGTGTTCCTCCATTCTTTCATCTGTGTCTTCTTGAGAAGTGCTTAGCATTTCTTTTATTAATCTACTTATATCTTGCTTAACTTGAATTAATATTTCAGTTTTGAGCTCGTTTACGAGGTCCTGAAGATATCTCTTTATGTCTGCTGACACTGTGTTTGATGTTGCATGTTTGCTGCCCTCAATGTCTTTTGTATTTACCTCTCCTGGATCAATATTCTCAGGGTTGGGGTTTGGGGGCTTTTTTTTATTTTTCTCTCATCATGTTTTTGGTTCCTTCCATACAAGTGTATAGTGTAGTTCCCAGCCCCTTTCCTTGTTGGTTATGGTTCTTCTGGAGCACACAGGCTAGGAATTTCTGCCCTCTCCAGTTTGCTGCTAGTCACCAAGGTGCAGGCAGGGGCAGTGTATGCTGGCCCCTCCCCTCCGGGCCAGCCAACCTTCGCAGGCCTTCACTGCGTCAGTGCGTGCTGCACGTAGGGAATCAGTTTGGGATGACTTATTGGGTCCAAGTAAGACTTGGGCCAGGGATGTGACCCAGGTCAAGCAGATCCCACCAATCTGCTCTGGGAGGGGAGCAACCAACTGAAGTCACTGCCATTCCCAGTTGGGGCTATCCTGCCCGACTCCAACATGTCATCCAGTTGGTCACCCCTTTCCTGTGGGAGGGTCTTATTCCCAGCACTCATTGAGGTTTAATACCAGTCCCTCCCTGGCTCTGGTCTCCGATGGGCTCCTGACCTCAGACTTTAGCATGGCTGAGGCGCGAGTTCACAGCGCCTCTGGGCAAGTCATGTGTGGGGCAGCTCAGCTCCACACCGGACCGCTCAAGCCAGTCGCATTGGTGTCGGTTCGGGTTTGGTCACTCAGGCCAATCTCGGGCTTGAATTCAGGTGGCTTGGCGAGAGCGCTGTGCTTGCCACTCTTCGCTTCTCTAATGGTAGCCCCAGTACTTCGTATTCAAGCAGCTCGTTTCCCTTCAGTTTTTTCCTGGGTTGAGAGAATCCATCTCCCTCTGTCCAGATCTCTCCAAGATGTTCTATTCTGGTGTCTGAGCTGTCTCTCCAAGAGAAGCTCTGTATCCTGCTGCCTATCGGTCCGCCGTCTTTTCTTCTCCTTGAATTGAACGTTTCTTCTATGAAGCATATGGTTGGATCTTGCTTCTTCATCCATTATGCCAGTGTGTTTTTTTCATTGGTGAATTAAGGCCATTGATACTTACTGTTTAACTCTTTTGTATTGATGTATCCTTGTCATGTTATTTTTCTGTTGTTGGTTCCCATTCTTTTCCCTTTGTTGGTAGATTCATTCTATTGGGGTTCATAGAGTTGTAACTGTTATCTTTTCATACAATGTCCTTCAAAACATTCTTGAATGCTTCTCATGAATTTCTTCAGGTGTCTCTTTTCATGGAAATATCTTATTTCTCTATCAATTTTGAAAGAGGTTGTTTCTAGGGCTTGAAATACTTCCAAGTTCTCCTTGATTTGAAGGTTTATATTGAGACGTCTGCTGTGATTCTGATGGGCTTTCCTTTATAGGTGATTTGTTTCTTTTCTTTAAAATGTTTTAATATTCTGTTCTTATATTGAATGTTTGGGAATCTTGACTATTATGCGCCTTGGTATAACTTTTTTTTTATCATGGCTAATTGGAGTTCTATATGCATCACTTGGCTGTATGTGAAACTCTTTTTTCTATGCATGAAGTTGTCTACCATTACTTCTCTGAACAGATTTTTTATGTTGTTTGTGCTATCTTCTGCTGTTTCACCAACTCTAATCAGTCTTGTGTTATTCTTCTGTTGGGGACCTGGCCAAGATCCCCAATCTCCCAAATGTGTGTATGGTGAAGGCTTAAATAAATGAGAAGTAGTATGATTTTAGGGCTCTAGGAGGATAAAAACCCTCTAGCAGAGTTCAAGATTCTGGGGGCTGAGACAAAGAGCTTCTCTGGGCAGCCCATATTTATTAGGTTTTCAAGTAAAGACAGGGGATACTGAACAGGACCTTGGGAGTCACTTTAAAGACTTCTCCAAGTAGCAAATTATGCCAATTTAGGAGAATTGTCTTAGCTCCATGATGACATTTATGGTGGGAATGAGACAATAGGAGTAAGATGCCTGCAGCTGTAGTCTCTACCTACTCAACTGGGGTTGGGGCCAGGTGTCCTCAGTTGTGGCCTTACCTTGCCGTTTGAGGCATCTCTGGCATCACAGGCCACTACAGGTCTCAGCCAGGACCAGTGATTCATAGATATTCACTTATTATAAATCCACTGCCCATCTCCAAAAAAGGAACCTAGGCCTAAGACACACTCACAGATAAAGATAGAAAGCCAATTAGTTTATTTTAAATCCTGCTCAGAGCCACTTAGTAGTGGTCTCCAATATTCTTCTTTGCATCATCTAGTAGCTGCTGGATTGATTTCTCATAGTCCCTTGCTATTTTTAAGAAATCTTTCTTTTCATGACTGCTTACCACAATCAAGTCTTAGATTTTTGTCCTCACTCTAGCTCATTCTGCTATGCATACTTTCAATGGAATGTTTAAGTTCTAGAATATCTGTTTGAATCTGTTTCATGGATTCCATTTCTTTCCTATGTTGACTGGTCATAGTTTATAGCATTTCCTTAAGCTCCTCTATTTTTTGTATCTGCTCTAGTCACTAAGCGTATCTTTCATTATGGTCACCATCTCTGTAGTTATCTGAGAAATTATTTCTGACTTGATTTTTTCTAGAGTCTTATACATCTGCTTTGTTATTTCTATTGTTACCACTTCAGAGTTGAGTTGGGTGGTTTTCAGACTGTTCCACCTCACTGGCCCCTGAGCCAGTGCTTCTAGTGAGCTACAAGTCTCAGGCTACATCTTGTTTAAGTGAATTCTCAGTTTCTTTTTTTCCTTTTTTTAAAGTTTAATTCCTGGGTTGTTACTTGTAAACTGCCTATGACGAATGGCTTTATTGCTAGTATTTAGAACCCTTAGGAAATGACTACTTCTCAGAAGTGTCTTCCAGGTGCGCTTAGCAGTTAGGTTTTGAGTCTGTTACAAGATGCCACCTCTTCAATTTATTGTAGATGAGAAATTGTTGCCTACTGAGCTCAACCCCTGGTTCTTTGGCAGTGGCCTATAATATTTTTTATGACCCTGAGACAAACTCAGTCTTGATACACCAGGAAGAGCAACTGATTTGAACAATTACATCATTTTGGCTAAAGTGGTACAATCAGCAATAACAGTAACATAAAATAAAGCCTAGAAAATGATGAAACATTAATTTACCACCTTTAGCTGTATGAATGAGACATATGGTTATAGAACAAAATCTAAAACAAATCAGAAATTGTACACAGTAAATAAGCCCTCAATATGGCAATGTTACACTCAGGGAAGAAAACTTAAAAGAAGTTGGGGGGAAAATAGACAAATAGAAGAAGAGGAAGAGATCAGAAGCAAGGCTGGAGGAAAAAGGAAGAACATGCAAACTTTGGGATACTACTGTAGAAGAGAGGAGGGAAAGAAAGAAAGAATAAAAACAAGAATATAACAAAACAACAACAACAAAAAAGAAACTACATTGACACTCATACGAGAACAAAAAAATCAAGAAAACAGAACAATACAACAAGAAAACCAAGAGGAGGAAAGAAAAAAATCCACTTCAAGGTGTGCCCCTAGTGTCAGGGTAGACTCAGTCCAGATCCAAGCTGATTAAGTCCACCAAGCCAGCTGTAGCTTTAAGGCACAGTAGTGGATAATCTTGGCAAACCCGAACTTTTAATTTTACTAAAATTCAGGCTAGTTTCTGGTTGTGAAGCTGGAACTAGACCCGTGTAGCCTGCAGCAGTTCATATGCCTCCTGTTAGCCTGAAATTGGCTCCTTGCCACATTGAACTCCGTTCCCTAACCCCCTGCTGACTTGAACTCAGCTCCCTGACCAGGACCCTGGGAGCCACAAGATGGGAGTATGCAGTTGCTCTGAGTTCTGAGCTCAGCTGCCTGCTCTCCAAGATGGCTCCCAACCAACTGCCCTCTCCTAGGCAATGTCTGAATCCAAATAACTCACCAGCCACTGCAGTTCACTCTGTCCACTGCTCTGTTCCACTGGTGTGTTTCTCCATAGAAGCCTTTGGGGTTGCCAGCAGTCACTGTGTGGCTGCAGGTTTGAGCTGTCTCTTGCACACAAGTGAGTGAGTCAGGGCTCAGAGAGAAAGTGGCCCCTGCCACCTCCTTTTTTGTTGAAGTCTCTCTTTTCACTCTCCCTGTGGGCTTCAATTCTCACTTCAGATCCCTCAGGGGTTCAGGGAACCCACCCTCCCTCTTTTTTCTCCTTCTCACATTGCTATATTCCAGCGTAAGGATACCAAATTTCAGAGCTGCTTTTTCTCCACCGCTTACCTCTTTGCCAGCTTCCTAGAAGTTCTGACAATAAAAATATTAAGTAGAAGTAACCACTGAACTAAATACTTTTCACTATTTACCAGTTAGAAAAGAATTTAAACTTGAGGACAAAATTTGAGTCTGGTTCTTCAGTTGATAAAATTTAAAAGACTGACTAGCAATATTGCTATAAATGAAAAAGAGTTATTCTATGTGCAAATGGTATAAAATATCTTTAATAAGGGGAGGATTAGAATCCATTTCCTATAAATTATCTTGGCATCTCACAGGACATTAATAAATGGACAGACTCCAGGTCATTTCAGAGATATGAGGAAGTAGAATCTGGGAATCTGTCACATAGTCGGATTTTTCTCTGCCCCTATTGCTCTTGGTCTGTGTTTTACTATAAGTGAATTTTATTGTCCTGACTATAAAGATAAATAACCTATCTACCTATATGTGGCAGGTGGGGGCATGATCTTTGGCAACTAGAAATGCCTGTTCACCTCTAAATACATTGTTGTATCCAGTGACATGAAGTAACATAGTTAGCTAAACCTGAGTTAAATTTCCCCTCTTATTTTTAAGAGTATTGTTTGGTAGTCATATCAAAAGACCAGTGGGCAAAGTGGTGTCAGCATTTGGTTGTTCCATTTGCTGCCTTTCAAAAACATCAATTTAAACAAGTCTACATATATAAATATATTTTCACCAGACAAAGGGAACCAGATAAAAGTATAGCACCTGGCTGCACTATAGAAATGCAAGATACTGATGAATGAAGGAAGGATAGTTTCACGTTCCCTACATCATCCCTCCCCCAACCTGAAGCAGCACAGTACATAAAAAGATGTACTCTCCATAAGGGGGAAGGAGAGAACAGAGAACTGGCCTTTGTCTTCGACCTCAATCTTAGGCTCACTGCAGTAAAACCCAGTCCTTTAGATAATATTTTACACTATGGTGAGTTCACTGTAATGTCTAATGTACTTCAAAGTTACTGAGAGTATAAGTTAAATGTTTCACCAGAATAGGAAGAATGTGAGATGATTGAAATGTTAATTATGTTGATTCAGTTAATTTATATTCAATGCATATATCAAAACATGTCATATACCATCAGTAGTATGTTGTTTTAACTTGGAAAAAAAGCATTTAAAATGAAAAAAATTTAAATCAATGTGAGTTTTATAATTCTATATAAAATAAGTCATTACAGAGTTTTGATGGTTTCTAAAAGCTTAACTAGAATTTCTAAAGAATTTTTTTAAAAATTAAGACCCTTCCTCCCAGTAAAAGACTGAACCTAAAAGAGGGCAACTGAAATGAACGGAGACTTCTCAGATAAAAAAGTACAAATAGAAATATATGAAAAATGTTCAATATCACTTGCCATTTGAGAAATTAAAATGAAAGCAACACCAAGAGTCTCTCACTCCAAAAAGAATGGCTATTGTTAAGAAATCAACCAGTAACACGCTAGCAAGGATGCAGGCAAATAAGGAACCCTTCTTCATTGCTGGTGGGAGTGAAATTAGCACAACCACTATGGAAACCAGTTTGAAAATAACTCAAAAAGGTAAAAATAGAAATTTCATTTGACTCAGCTTTTTCTCTTCTAAGTACGTTCCTCAAAGAGTATACATGTTACAGTGAGGCATGTATACCCATGTTTATAGCAGCACAACCCATAATAATTAAAACTTAGAAGTTTCCTATACAGATATAAAAAAAAAAGAATGAATAAGAAACATATGATATTTAGACATAATGCAGTATTTTTCTACCACAGAGAAGGATAAATTTGAGTCATTTGTAGGTGGGTGCATCTTGAGACCATATTATTAAATGAAATAAATCAAATACATAGCCTAAATTTTGCATATCTTCTAGGTGAAAGCCAAGGTGTAAATAATTTTTAAAAATAATGGTAGACAATAGGGAACAGGGAGATAGATCTTTTGCAAATAGGAAAGAATTTAGAGTCAAATGGAGGACAAGTGAAGGGGAAGGAAAGAGGAATAAAAAGAATTAAGATATGTTAAACGTACATGTCCCTAAGACGAATGTAAACAAGTTCTACAAACATGTAAAACTACAAAAATGTTTAAAATCACTTTTATTTATATTTGATTGATAGGCCTCTCTCCTTATCTTGGAGTAAGAAGTGTTTGTCACATAAATGGTTTCCAATGGATTCGGCCATCCCAAAAAGGCCCCATTTAAAACTTCATGAGGAGGCTAGGGATTTAGCTCAGTGGTATAAACGCCTGCCTGGCAAGTGTGAAGTCGTGAGTTCAATCCCCAGTACCAAAAGTAAAAAATAAAAAAATAAGAGTAAAACTTCATGAGGCTTTGGGAGGACATCTAGACACAAACCATAACAAAAACCGAGCCCAAATAACTTTTTTCTCTTTACAAATTGTTTATCTTAAGCATGTATTATCATATGGAAAACTATGCATCAGCAAAATCAACAAATGTTTGACATTTCAGGCATGATGTTATTTCTTACAGTGTATGGATTATTTCTTACAGTGACAAAAGAAATTTACAAAATTGTAATTCAGGTAATTTGAGGATACCCCTGTCCCATCTCTCTTATGTTTTTAGCTGAGAGAATTTATCAATGAGTGGAATTTTGGCTAGGTATTTATTTTTCAGTCTAATTTTTCTCTTCCTACTTCAGCAAATATTTTGGGCAGATTTTCTCTGTCAACATATACGGTGTTTCCCTTCTCCTTCTTTACCAATCTACCACCTTTCTTACTGATCCTAAATAAAATCTCAACAAGACTAACTTGCTTTAAGTCATTCATTTGACATCTATCTTCAGAGCTGACAATTATTAACTGTCTGATAACTAATAAACCACAGTGTTACTGAACACAAGTCTAACCACTAAGCTAGTTACCTATTTTCTTTGGTCCTTAATCTCCTAATCTTTTTAACTCTTAAGAATTCTACCAAGTCAAGCATGGTGGCACACACCTGTAATCTCATCACCAGGAGACTGAGGCAGGAGGATATTGTCATAAATTCAAGGCCAGCCTGGGCTACATAGTAAGTTCAAGGCCAGCCTGAACTACACAGTGAAATCATGTCGAAAGAAAGAAAGAAAGACAGACAGACAGACAGACTAATTTCTGGCATATCATTAAAGGTCTACTGTATACCTACTGTGTGCTTACTGGGGAAGTGCTGTAGGAAAAGAATTTTCATTTCATTTCTTCTCCATGGAATTTTAAGCTTCTACAGGAGGGATAGATCAATTAAGAAACAACATGAGGAATGTGTATTTTTCAAAGTACTATATTTGACATTCAGAGAACTGGGATGATGAAAAGGATAATATGTCATAAAAATTACATGGATATTATTCTGCGTTTTTAAATCTTTTGTTGTTGTTGTTGTTGTTGTTGTTGTTGTTGTTGTTTTAGACAAGGTCTTGCTGTCATTCAGGCTCGCTTTTATCTTACTATGTAGCCCAGGCCAGCCTTGAACTCACAGCAATCCTTCTGCCTCAGGCTCCCACGTACTGGATTACAAATGTGTGCCACCATGTCTGGCTGCATTTTTAATTCTCTCATGGTACTCTCTATTACATCTATAAGCATAAGCCCCTAACACGCCTTGAACACGTACTTTCCATTTTTAACAAAAGGAGACTCATGTTTAAAACATTGTATGGGGGGATTTAGCTCAGCAGCATAAGTGCCTGCCTTGCAAGCATGTGGTCGTGAGTTTGATTCCCAGTACTGGTTTTAAAAAAAAAAAAAAAAAAAAACATTGCGCCTAAAACATTGTATGGGCAACATTTTCTAATAGAATTTAATGATGTATGTATTGTATTCACTGTTACTTTTTACTTCCAGCATGTCATAATTTCTTCTTGAGATAATACTAGATACTATGTATGAATTGTTGCTTAATAAGGAAATTGATTAAAAAAACAATTAACATTGGAGAATTTGTTATACTATTTTAAGATCAGCCAATATTTATGGTTTTCCTCTATTTTCCAAATCTTTTTTGTTTTAGTCACTATAAAACAGAAAAAAATAATTCATTTTTTTATCAAAGGAAGTGTATTATCAATATTTACATGCTATACTTTGTCCTCTGTCTGAACACAGGACTCTTTGCTTATGCAAACATCTAGATTCCAGATATGGCATTGTTCCTAGAAGGACAGTACACAACCTTTACTAGGACAAGCACTGTGGGTGCTATGATGAAACTTAGTCATAAATGTGTCCTTAGTGAAATCTCATACACAAGATCTCCTTAGATTTGTGTTCATCTGTACGTGCTTCATTTAGTAATCTAACGAACAAATTTTTTTTCTAGAATGTCTTAGAAATTTCTTAAAACACTAGGAAGCAGAATTTCTGAAATTCTAACAGAAGATCTACATACATCATTTTTCCTCCTTGGGGTAAATACACAGGTATCACTAAGATGTTCATTGGCAAACTTTGCCGTAACTACATAATATACTATGTTACTTGAAGAGGGAACAATTTTAGTAGCACATTCCAGGGATCTACGAATTTATCTGAAAAGTGCCCACAACATACTTGAATGTTGAGCTGAAAGCCAAAATAAAGTTTAGTTAAGATAGATAGTTAAGATCTTCTGTGTAGTTCTACTACTAGCTTTCAGGACTTTATACAAGACACTTAAAATTCTCTGAAGTTTAGTGACCTTATCCTGAAGCAGGTTTTTAGATGCATTATCAATTTTGTCAAGCTCCTTCTACCTGTAAAATTTTGTGATAACCTATTTTACTACCCCATTTTAAGTCTTACGTCACTTTAAGTGTAATCTGTAGACAAATAACAGCACTATTTAGTAGTTAGAAATGCAGAATCCCAAGTACCATCTCTAAACTTAGTAAGAACCTATAATCAACAAGATTCCCATGTAATTAACTTTAAATGAAAATTTTAGGACTGCTAAACTATTTTTTACATTTCAGTTATTATATTAATATGCAATTGCTCACCAAAAGAAAAATATTAAAGGTATAGGAATAAATATGAGGAAAGGAAAATGCATCAGTTTGTGTTCGTTAAATCACGATTACTACAGAACAATAAAACTAAATAATTCCATTTCAAACTATGAATCATTTAAATTGTTGGGATTCATTTTATAGCGAAAAGCAGGATTTTAAAAACAGTTCACCTCTTTAAGTAATTCGGCACAGAAGTTCAAAGAAAGTGTTTGTATGACCACAAATAACACGAAACTAGAAATTTTTAACAAAAGAAATTTTGGAAAATACATAAACATATGGAAATTAAGCTAATGAGTCAAAGAAGAAATTAAAAGGAAATAAAACATTTATAGAAGGACATACCACAATACAACAAAGACCATGTATAACAATCCAAGAACAAACACACTGAAAGCAGAAAATTAAAAGCTTTACTTCTATGGTCAGAAACAAGGCAAGAATAAGCTAGGCATGGTGGTGCATGCCTGTAATCACAGCATTCTAAGAGGGTGAGGTAGGAGTATCACAAGTTTGAGCCCAACCTGGGCAACTTAATGACTTAAGTTTGTAAAAGACACTTTGTCTCAGATAAAAAATTTAAAAAGGGCTGGCTCAGTGTGAAGGCCCCAGTTTCACTCCAGCAATACAAGAAAAAAAGAAAGAAAAGAGATAGAAATGGGGAGGGGGGTGCCTACCTATTCTGACCACTTTTATTCAGCCAGGGAAGTCCTTGATAGAACTAAGCAAAAAGAGAAATGAAAGCATCCAAATAAGAAAGCAAGAAGTTAAACTGTCTTTGTTTGCAGACAGCATGATCTAATATATTAAAAAAAAAAAAAGAAAAAAAAAACCTCTAGGATTCCACCAGAAGCTGTTAGATTCAAATTAACAAATTCAATAAAGTTGAAAGATGAAGAAGCAACATAACAAATGTCATCAGTAGTGTTCCGATCCACTAACAGCAATCTTTTTTAAAATAAAGAAAGAAAAAAATTCCAATTAGAATAACTACCAAAAACAAAAGCTTTGGGATAAATGTTTAAAAAGAGGTGAAAGTCCCATACTGAAAAGTTCAAAAATACTGATGAAAGAAATTTAATTAAGACAGAAATAAATGAAAAATTATCCTTTATTCACAGACTGGAAATTAGCATTGTAAAAAAAAATTCATATTACCAAGAGATTTACAAATTCAATGAAATTTTAAATCAAAATTCCAGTGGCATGTCTCACACAGACTGAATACTCCTAAAATTTATAAGGAACTACAAAAGACCTCAAATAATCAAATCGATCTTGAATAAAAAGCAGGAAACTGGAGGCATATGATAGACTACAAAGCTATAGTATTTAAAACAGCATGGCACTGGCATAAGACATACAAATCGCAATGAAAAAGAACAGCCTAAAAGCAAGCCCATATATTTATGTCAATTGATTTTTGACAAAAGTACAAAACACACAATGAAGAAAGGTCAGTATGTTTAATAATGGTACTGGAGAAAACTGTATATTCATATGCAAAAGAATAAAGTTAGATGCTACAAATAAAAGTCAATTCAAAACAGATTAAAGGCTTAAACATAAGACCTACTACTATAAAAATCCACTGCAAGAGGCTGAGGATATAGCTCAGTGGCATAAGCACCTCCCTGGCACACACAAGGTCATGAGTTTGATCCCCAGTACAAAAAAAAAAAAAAAAAAAAATCCACTACAAGAAAACTTAGCAAAATAGCCCATGACATTTTTCTGGGCAATAAGTTGCAGGATATGACCTCAACAGCAAAAGGCAACAAAAGCAAAAAGAGGCCAACAATATTATATCAAGCCAAAAAGCTTCTGCACAGCAAACAGCATAGTAAACAGAATGAATAGACAACCACCAGAATACAAGAAAATGCTTATGTCATACATTTGATAAAAGTTTAATCCAAAAACTTTAATCAAAGAGTTTAATCAACAAAAGAACAACAAAACATGCCAGATTTTTAAAACAGGCAAATAATAATAATACAGCTTATTCCTTTTGTGTGTGTGTGTGTGTGTGTGTGTGTGTGTGTGTGATAGAGTCAGGCTGATCTTGAACGCCTGAGCTCAACTGATCCTTGTGTCTTAGCCTCTTAAGTAGCTGCAACTACACATACATGGCACATAGCTCAGCATATTGTATTTTGATTTACCGTCACAGTGATAGTAACAGCTTTCCCTTTCAGTTGCTTGTAACCAATTTCACAAGACACTAATAGATTTATTGGTGCGTGGGAAGAACAGATATGGCCAGTTTCTGACAAAGAATAACTTTTTCATTGGTCAGGTTTTAAACTATCAGTAGAATATTTAAACACAAGATGACAATATTAATAAATTTTAAATGCAAATATGAAATAAACTAGATACTTTTGTATGTGCTGATTATGATTTGAATTCACAGTATACAAAAAAAAGTATTTCATTCAGAAAGTTCTAGGATTTCAAAATACAACCTTATGTTTAAAAATATGCTATAAACCTAAACACTAAAAATGAAAAATTGACTTCATTTTCACTATTAACTCAATTATACCCAAGTTGAATTCAGTCCATTTTTTAAACTTTTTTGATGTGGGAAACAGAAAAAGTATGCTTGTGGAATACAGAGTATAAAGTAGGAAAACCAAGGATGATGTTGGTTTCTTTTTTTTGGGATACGGGGATTGAACTCACGACCTGGCACTTGCCACACAGGATGATGATAAAATGACATATAAGTAGTTTGAGTAAGCTTTTGGTAGAATTCATTCTGTTTAATGGAGTAGAAAGAGAATGTACTTTAAGTTCAAATTCAATTGCTATTTCTAACCAAGGAAACTTTAGAATCAAAGCATCTCCTTACTTATATTCTTTCAATAAAATTTCTTGTGAAACTGAATAAAGAAGCAACTAAATTTAAAAATAAAGTAAAAAAAAACCTGAATAAATATATTTTCCTCTTTTTTTCTGGGAATAATAGATGGCACGTCATGTCAGTGACTCATTAGATGGCTCCATTCGCACTAATTCAAAATGGATCTGATAATCTGTCTTGAAAACGCATGTAAGTGCTTCACTAAGAATGCTAATGTGCTTTTACCAAAAATATAAAACAATATTCTGAGCATTTGTAGTAATGGTCTAAGCCAATCAAATCTTAAACACAATGAATGATTATTTATAGAACATTTATGTCTTTTCCACTGTAACTTCTTTGGAATTCTGTAAACATTCTTTTGCAAAATAGTAATGAATGATCTATAACACCTCTTGTGAAAAAAAAACTAGTTGTTTTCCTCTAATTAAATGTGAAATAAAGGTACTTCTTGATTCTTTTAACAGTGCTTGCTGTTTCAACATACTAAAGAGACTATTTCAACATACTAAACTAGGCTGCCATTGTTCAGTTTTAAATGCACAGTTTCTTCTTAAACATCATTTATCTGACTCTTCATACACTGACTAGCATATGTAGTTATCTATCTTTCTGAGTTAGCTAACTATATTAAACTTTCCAACACTGACAAATATTTCTCATAAACAGCTTAAATGAGGAAAACTTTGTTTTGGATCATGGTTTCAATTCATAATCAGCAATCCCAGGACAGAAATATCACAGCAGACGGGCTTGGTAGAACAAAGCTTCCCACCTCATGGGAGCTGGGAAACAGAGACAAAAATCCAGAGAGGAAGCTTCCAGAAACTAGATATACTCTGTAAGTTCATAACCCTGTGATCTATTCCCTTCAACCAGGCCTCACCTTCTATTTCCATCATCTCCCTACAATGCCATCAAATTATATCGCCAGTAGATTAAGACATTAATGAAGTTAATCCTCTCATTATTGAATCACTTTTCTAGGCCCCACCTCTAAACAATGCTACACCAAGGATCAAGTCCTCCCCATCCATGAATCATTGAGCAATACTTCATAGTTAAACTGTAATAATCTAACCTATTTAATTATTGGGAATAAATTATTTACTTTTTATAGATCACACAGTAGATTAGTACATTCATAATACCCTAAAGAAATACCTACTTATACAAAATAAAGTTAATCACTAGACATTATATTCAGTGACAACATATTTAATAGTTACTGAATGAGGATATGTATCAGTGAAAAACAACAAAAGTAGAATCAATAAAACCTGTAACTCAAACCAGCAATGTTAACCTGCCAATTTTATATTCAATTCTGAAGTTGTGATATTACCATAAAGAAAATGATTTATATAACCTAGATTATTTTAATGACTGTAAGAAACCTGAGTGATCATCTTCATTTAGTCAAAGTGTTTTAAATCAAGGCAATTCTAGATCTCTCAGTTCAGTATCTTAAAAATCTCTCATTTCCTTGCCTCTTGTCCAAAGAGACTGATCAGACCCCTAGAAGACTTACTTTCAAATACCCTTGTCTACTTATCTTTTAGGGCTTGGCATCATTCACTCTTTCAGATCAAGTACTGACATACAGCCACTCACACCAAAGCTACATCACCATGCCAAGTTCCCTAAGCAGCTAAAACAAACAAACAAAAAACAAAATAAAAACAAAAACCTTAAAATAGATCTAATAGAAGATACTTGAGACTATGTTGCTCTGGAGTCTCAGCTTTCTGCAATATACAAACAAGATTTCAGGGCTGGATTCTGCCTTAATATCTACTTCTGTTTTCTTCCAGTTCTATCTATACCTGGGGCCTGAAACAATGCCCACAGAAATCTGACAACATGAAAGAATCTGTTGCAGATAATAATTACATCTCCATAATAACCACCTATGTTGAATTTCTGATATGCCCTGTTCGCGTAACTGATGGCATCTCCATTAGAAAACATAATGCTAAAACCACAACACCTAGTCTGTCCCACCTTTTGGCTACTCTCACGTGTTTTACTTAATTTCCAGGAAGGAAGGAAGGAAGGAAGGAAGGAAGGAAGGAAGGAAGGAAGGAAGGAAGGAAAAGGAAGGAAGGAGAGAAAGGAAGGAAGGAGAGAAAGGAAGGAAGAAGGAAGGAAGGAAGGAAGGAAGGAAGGAAGGAAGGAAGGAAGGAGAGAAAGGGAAAAAAGAAGGGAAGGAAGGAAGAGAGGAAGGAAGGGAAGAAGGAAGGAAGGAGGGAAGGGAAAGGAAGGAGGGAAGGAAGGAAAGGAGGGAGGGAAGAAGGAAGGAAAGAAAGAAGGAAAGAAGGAAGAAAAAAACTTTCATCAACTGCATCCTGTGTTTCAAAAACAGAGTAAATATAATTCCTTAGTATTTTTATTCCTTCGTAAAACAGCCAAACTATCTTCTCAAGTCAACAGTAGGATGTAACCCAGACGATTTACATAATTTATATGCCTATTTGAGTAAAAGGAAATTATTTCTGCAATGTGGCCTATTAAACAATTGAACAGATTACAATGAAATGGTAGAATTTTTTTCTCTCAAATCTCAAAGAAGCTTTAAGGTAAGAAGATGAATTAACCACATTGCTAGTAATGTAAAAGCTAACTGTAGAGAAACTATAGAAAGGAAGGAAATTTTGTGAAAAATTATACAAGATGATATGAATTTAACAGGTGCTAAAATTTTTATCACAAGACAAAAAATACTTGTACAATCTATCCAACTGACAAACTGATAGCAACACACAAACAAAAAATTCTGCAGCCGGAGATTTAGCTCAGTAGCATAAGTGCTGGCCTTAAGCACTAGGTCGTGAGTTCGATCCCTGGTACCAAAAAAAAAAATCTAAAATGAATCTATAGAAAGTAAAAGATGCATATTTTCCAATCTTTGTTTTGTTTTGCAGTAGTAAGGATCTAAACTAAGCCCTCTGCACTGAGTTTGCTGCTGGTCCTTTTTTCAATCTTTTATTTTGAGAAAGGATCTTCTTAAGTTACTAAGGTATGCTGGCTGAGCTTGAACTGGCAATCCTCTTGCTTTTAGAATCTGAGACTGCATATGGGTCCAACCACATCTAGCTAGTTCTGCTCTTTTTACACAATATTGCTTCTAGTTTTCCTAAACTCTTAAAGAATTTTTTAAATCTAAAACTATCTTTTAGTTTCATGTTTTACCTACCTTAAACATAAGATTATTGATGTTAATAAAGTAGTAAAAGAACAAAGATAAAATTTAAAATGCAAAAAAACAATGTTAGTTCACACATATTACACATCTTCTACCACTGCGTTTTTTATTTTTAAACCTTGGAATAGTGAGTCTGGGGAAAATGGTGGACTAACAAACAACAACAAAACACAGCATTTCTGGAACGGGGAATTGAGATGATCGGAAAACAACTTGGTGAAAAAAAAAGTAGATCTTCAGATACCAGGCGGGAGCTGACAGGAAAACTAGAAATCACAGTGAAGCTGCAAAAACAGAGCACAATGTAGAGAAAAGAAAGCAGCAAGCAGCCTGGAAAGCTAATCCTGCTTCCCAGAGGTGGGGACCTCTCTCCACTAACACAAGGCAAGCCTGAAGAGGTTTGGCACCTCAAGGGAAAAACAACAACCCAGGTGAGCAGAAAAGCTCACAGTTGCTGTAAACTGTAAAACCAGCATGGAGTTTTACTCTGAAACTGATCCCCTTCTGTATGGCAAACTACAATTAAAAAGAAATCTAGCACAGTTCCAGGCATATCTGACAGTGTTTAATCAGGAGTCACTTTGGAAGAGGTTAATGGTTTAAAACTGAGCTATGATGTCTACACAACAACTTATGTACAGGGTTTCCTCAGTCACCCTATCACAGTGTCTGGTTGGGAAATAGCCACAAGAAACAATTGTGGACAGGACAAGAGCTACATACAAACTCCCCTCAGAAGTTTAAGCTCAGGCCAGGACAAATGTGAGGGTACCTGACCCCTTGCCTTGCTCCTTACATACAACACAGAAATCAGAGATCTGATGCTTTCTGCATCAGCCAGCATCTTCAAGGATATACCTCATTTCAATAGTTGCCACAGCCTGGGGAATAGGAACAGAGAGATACTGGGACCACTGGAGCAGGAGGGATACCTCACAAACATAGAAGCTATAAAGCTAAACAAAGAAAGCAGTGAACTGGGGCACAGAACGGGATACAGAAACTGGGGGTGGCTGGAATGAATACACAGCCATTGGGTAAAAAGCATTTACCAAACACACCCAACAAAAAAGGCAGGGCAGGATTCAGCATTCACACACAAAAACATGAATGTGGAGATAAAATAAGTCTTAGTAGTGAATCAATATTGCTCTCCCAAATCTGGTGTATTCCAATACTGCAGACCCTAAAAAACAATTTACTCAAAAACATAGAGGGATTTTTATTCTTTCTCTTCACTGGGCTTTCTTGGGGGCGCAGGGATTAGAGGACTTTTCCACATTGTTTCCTTTTTTTTTTTTTTTTTTTCACTGTGGTACTTTGGTTCATGAATGCTTTTATTTGCAAACTCTGCATCAAGGGAAACATGATGTAGCCATCTTTCCACAGGAACACAAATGTGGCCATCTTTTCCAGGATCATGAATTAAATTCATAAGCTACCACTGTATTTTGCTGTTTTTTTCTCAAATTTTTTAATTTGATCTTTTCTGTTACTTTTATCTATTAATTTTCTTTTACTTCTTCTTAGGACCCCACAGATTCACCACTAAATTCTACAAGAAATTTAGGGGAGAGCTAATGTCAACATGTCTCAGACTCCTTCATGAAACTGAAAAGCAAAGAATACTCCCAAAGTTATTTCTGGTGGCTAGCATTACCTCGATTCCAAAGGGAAACAAGGACTCAACTAAAAAAGACCTACTAACCAGTCCTTGTAAAATAACATCTTTAACTCTTTTTAGTGCAAATCTTTATTTGCAGATGAGGAAACTAAGGTTGAAAGAAGCCACATGATTTGTCTGAAGTCATTTGCGATCTGAAATTCCATGCAGGTATGTGGTATCGAAAGTTTCTCGTCCTATACCACTGCAACCACTGATCAGATAAATATATGAATGTCATAAAAAATAATCAACCCCCAAGCTAGCACTTCTCCTAAAGTTTACAGTTATAACTGAGCAAAAAAAAAAAAACCTTAAAAGTGTAAGCTTTTGTCCTTATTGCCTAATTTATTATTAACATGTCACTTCATAAGTTTTCTTATTGACATCTTAAAATACTTATTCAGTCTCCAAACAGCATATGGAAATGATCTACTTTGAAGAAAACGAAACATTATGGTAGTCATTGCTCACTGCCTATCATCTTGTTGTGAAGTCCAATAATGCTTTTATTCTTTGTTTTGATTGGTTTTAGTCTGTTTTCTATTATTTAATTTCAATATGTGTGAAGATATGGACAGCTATTTTGAAGAAAACAAGAGACATTATGGTAGCCATTGTTAATTTTCCTATTATCTTGTTTTGAAGGCCATGCTTTCACTCTGTTTTGATTGATTTTATACTATTTTGTCTTGTTTGAGTTCGTTGTGTGTGAACATAGGGACGACTATTTCAAAGAAAACAAGAGACATTATAGTAGCCAATGTTGATTTCCTGCTGTCGTGTTTTGAAATCCTGTGTTGCTTGCATTATTTTGTTCTGATCTGCTTTGTTGTTTTGTTTTATTCTCTTTAAAAGAAAAAGAAAATAACCCCCGAAAATGTCTAAGATTTTAAATATCATAATGTAATGATTTATCCTTGTAGAAACAAATGAGTTAACAAGGATTGTGTCTTTATTTTTAGTCAAAGTATCTTTTCCTACAATATATATATTCCATGAGGGAAAATTTAGTTAAACTTCTGCAAATGTCTCATTTAAAGATCTCTCACTGATCTTTTGGATGTTTGACATCTTTATCCCAATAAAAAGATGAAGGAAAACTTGGTACTTAGTTTCCCAAGCAAGACAAAAAGACACTGTCACTAAATCTCATAATTTGTCATAATGTAATATAAAGGATCAGAACATTTCTTGCTTTTGCTGCAGCAGTCACTGCTGCTGTCTATGGATGGATGGACATAAATTATAACTAAAACAACCCACACTATTCAACCAACAATTACTGAGCTAACAAAGCCAATTCTGCTAAGGTTTCTCAGACAATTGAAGATTCACACCATCAAGTGTTTCAAGTTTCAATACTGAAACAAGTATTGTTTGCATTCCATTTTATAACAAGTAAAGAGGATGAGAACTTTTGATAGGTGACTTCTTGGTGTAATGAAATGTTTCATCTTGTTAGCAAAACAATCAATGTGCATGTAGTGCAAAGAAAGTTTCTGCATGCCTAAAATTGGCAGTCCTTAAAATAAGTAAGTTTCACATTAACCCACAGAACAAAAGTCAAAATAATAACTCAGTTGTCCAAACATGAGTTAGAATAAAAATGCTATTAATTAATAGTTTAAAACAGCATCCAAAACAACTGTCCTAAAGTTGCAAGTTGAAATTCTAACAGGTTATGAATACAAAAGACTGACATTTTATTTTACATTGATGAAATAACTCACCAAAAAGAAAACACTTCGAAGTGTAAGCCTTTGTCCTTATTCCCTAATTTATTATTAATCGGTCACTTTGTAAATTTTCTTATTGACATATTAAAAGACTCACTTTCCAAAGCTGCATATGGAAATGATTTCATCTTCACTTCTCTTTTTACCTTTGTCAAATATCCTAGAACTTAACTATTTTATCTTTACTTTTTTAACAAATTAATGTCACTCACCTTTGTGTAGATGAATTATGAATGCCTTCTTAGGTTTCTCATGACCTCAAAATTTTCTATTAGTCTGTACTCCAAGTATATCTTTTATAGTATTTGCTGGTCTTTAAAAAATAATAAACACCCTCTCTTTCTTAATAAACTCTGACCTTATACAGTCTCTTTCTTATTTTTCTTTATCCAATCCACACCCTCTTCTTTTTGTTTTTATTTTCTTCTTTCTTAAGTTCTCTTATATAAACATATTCTAACTTTTCATTGCATTTCTCTCTATAAATCCCTATGACAATGTTTTGTTATCATGCATTAACTTTCTAAATACAACAGAAACTATTAAGTATTATAATCTTCTCAGATACAAGCAAAGATTTTTTTAAGTACCAGGGATCGAATTCATGACCTTGCACTTGCCAGACAGGCTCTTATGCCACTGAGCTAAAACCCCAGCCCACAAGCAAAGTTTTTAAAATACAGATAGCTAACAATTATAAAGACTGTATACTTTGCAGAAACTAAAATGATGTAAAATTATCCCAATTTTTCCTGATTAACTTTCTTTATAATAAAGAATGCATTTTTTCATAATAACTCAATCAAAACTGTTTAGTAAATATCTACTATATATCAGGTATCACGCTAGGCACTTAGAATATAGCAAGTTGAAAACCCGTTGTTTTTAGTTTAGCTGCTGCCAAAGAACATATCTAACTAATGCTACAAATTCAACTGTCAGAAAAAAAAATATGCATCCTGCTTCTGACAGAAAAATATATTGAAACTAAGCCTCTGCCATAGGAATGACATGATTCATCACACATACTAGTTTTTTTGCCTCTTAGCAAAAAAAAGTCTGGAGATGACCTTTTTATAATCATTATTAAAATGTCAGGTTTTCTTAATAACATTTTAAAAGCAAACAGAAACAAATTCAAACACTGAAGATCTAACTCACATGAATTGCCATTCTAACTCTAAACTACAACTTCATGAACTAATCATCTAGCTTTATAAAAGTTTTGTTAGAACACTGCCACAGAAGTGGAAAGTTGGATATTAGCAAGCCTAGAGACAGATGGGTGGGGACTACTTGAAAAGCAAACATATGAGAGTTTCTCTTTTTCCTTCATTTTCTTAATCATTGGCTATAGATAAAATCTACACAAGCTTGTGATATTAAATCACATCAAAGAGGTAACATCTTCTTAGCATGTTAACTAGCCCAGACACAGCACAAAGTCCAGACCATGGATGAGGAATTGGAAAAACTTCAAGGTCTCAAAACAAACAATAGAAAACATCCATCTAGAGAGTAAACAGGAACTGGTAGGTTAACATAGTCCATTTTTCTTGCATAAGAATGAAGACATAGGTCGAAGTAAAGGATATTGCAAAAAAGACTCAGTTAATCACGTAAATGTAACCTCAGATCTCATTCAATGCAACTGCCATCTTGGCACTTGCACACCTTCACGTTTGAAGATCTCTCATAGTTTAAAAATTAATCATTCTGCAATACACTCTGTCTATATTCTGTATGACAGATTATGTGTGTTGTCAGAAATCACTCATCAAAAACAAAGAATTGAGGTGTGTCACATGTTCCTCATAGTGTTAAGACACCGCTTCCTTGTGACAATACCAATTATCTATTATCTACGGCTACTTTTGAGCTACAAGAGCCGTGGTAAGTAGCAGAGACAGAATTATATGGTCCACTGCCTAAAATATTTAACTTGTAGCCCTTTGAGAAAAACTTTGCTTAGCTCCTAAAGTAACCGATTGATATCAATATCAAAATTAAAGTGCCACTAACTAAATTTTTAAAACATTAAAAAAAATCCAACAATCTTAGGTCACGAAATCACAAGGACAGGCTTATACAACTTAATCATATGTTTATACTACTTAATTACTAGTATTTTTTCCAGTTAGGTTGTTGTTGAGCATCTTCTGTAACTTAGGTTCTTCATCTGTAAAACGAGTAATAATAGTTACTATAAAATGTTATCACAGCTGGGGATTTAGCTCAGTGGCGTAAGTGCCTACGTGGCAAGCCTGAGGTCATGATTTCAATCCCCAGTACAAAAAAAAAAGAGAAAAAGTTATCACAAAATGTGGTTTTTACAAAAATGAAATGATGATTACACAATATATAATGGGTTTAACATGATAAGCACATAGAATCTGCTAACAAAAAAAGAAAGAAAAAACAATACAACTTCCACATTAACTAGCCAAAATATTTTCCCTAAGCTATGTTTTCTATTTTCAGCTAGTCAGTCTCAGCAATAAAAAACTAAGATAGTTATCAGGCTAGACAAACTCCCAGAATTTATTCATCTAGTCTACCTAAAATTTTATCTTTCCTTTGTCAAATTTATAGGGCTCCAGACAGAAAACCAGTAAGATTAGAAGGAAAACCTTTTTTCTTCCACTACACATGGCAAAATGGGCTCTCCAAAAATGATTAAGGATTCTAAGGATGGAAAATTGTCTTAGATTATCTTTGTAGACCCCATATAATCACATGTTCTCAAGCATTTTCAAAGAAAGACAATCCAACACTTAACAGTGTGAGGAGTTAGCCCTCCATTACTGGCTATGACGAAGGAAGGAATCAAGGAATGATGGTAGCCCATAGAAGCTGGAAAAAGCAAGGAAATGGATTTTTCTCCAAACACTCCAGAAAGGAATGAAACCCTGGTGACATCTTGATTTTTAGCCTGAGAGACCTACTGGACTTTGACCTTTGGAACTACAACAAATTTGAACTGAATAAACTACCATTTGGTTATAATTTTGCTACTGCAGCAATAGAAAACAGAGTATATCTTTAAAGTAACTTTAGTTTGATAAATTAAGATGTTACATTGAATTTTTTCAGACTAATTCTAGAAATAATATACATACAACAAAATATATCACAACATATATATATACATATACATATATATATGACTAAAAATAAGATAAATTGTATCCTGATTAGTCAGATAGCTAAATACCTGTGCAACCGTGGAGAAACTATTTCTTTTTTATTTGGATACTAATTGCCGTATCTGCAAATAAATTCTACAAAGAAAGTGTTACAAAAGAAAATGGCAATTATTGCCAAGAGTATCAAATTCAAGTCTCAGGGTTAAACAATATAGAAACAGCTATTAATTCATGATTATATTAATGAAAATAGCACTATATAATACCATTTATAGAATGAACATTACACTAAATTGTATGAGCAATTAAGAATGATTCAAATGTCTAACAAACTCAACAGTAAAACACATTTAAAGGCTCTGAAAGAAATGATAGATATACATGTAGAGACTCATGCATGTATAGAGCTTATAAACAGTTTACGAGAACCAACTATAAAACACATGTTGAAATGAACAACTACTTTGAAGAAAAAGAGACACTACAGTACCCAGCGCTGATTCCATTATGTCACGATGTGAAATCCAGCAAAATTATCATTCTTTGTTCAAAGTGATTTTAGCTTGTTTTGTTTTGTTTAAGTTCAACACACATGAAGGTACGGACAGCTGTTGTGAGGAGAATGAGAGACACTATGACAGTCATTCTTGGCTTCCCTATTGTCTGGTCTTGAAGACCTGAAACGCCTTCCTCGTCCTGCTCAGATGAATTCCATACTACGTTGTTTCACGTGAATTCCCTGTATGTGACAATATGGACAACTATTTGGAAGAAACAAGAGTCAATTACAATAGAGAGTGAATATCTCCGATTGTCTAGTTTTGAAATTTATGTCTCTTACATTGCTTTCTTGTGATCCGCTTTGTTCTGTTTTGTTGTTTAATTTTATCTTTTTGATATAATTGCATGTATATTTGAGTGGGTAAGACGGATGACCATTTAGCTGTTTTTGTCAGATTGTGGAGCAGAACTGTTAACAGTCTCACTGTTTGAATGTCTACTTTATATGCTTTAACTTTGTAATTTGAAAAACTATTTTCAAGAAGTCAGTATATAATTTGTCAAGTAATAATTTCTTAGGTTTTTTTTGTTGTTGTTCTTTTCCTTTTTCCCTTGGAATTCTATATTGTTGCTATCCTTTATTCTGTTTTTTTTCTCTTTAAATAAAATTTAAAAAAAATAAATAAAAATAAAGGCTCTGAAAACATTAAAGATTTCTTGAAATTCATATAAAATAAGGCTATCTTTCACTTTCTGACATCTTATCTCTTCATTGCTTAGATTAGAGAATTTCACAGAAAAACTGCTTTTGATCTTTAGGGGGAAAAAAAATTTTTTTGATCTTCAAAAATTATCTTGAGTATTTTCCTCACCTTATCTCAGGGTTTTCTGTACAAAACATCAACTCTTAAAAAGTATTTATGTCATTTCTAGAAAAAAATTCAAGAAGGAATATATACTATAACGACGCTAAGGTTCCAAACACAGTAATTACTGGCATATGGTCACAATGATTACCTACACCCTTCAACTAGAAACCCATCCCACTTTGCTTTGAGAGTTCAGGTTTAGTGGAAAAAAAAAAAAAAACATTTTCCCAAGTTTCTAAAAAGAAGGTATGTTTCTTATAAAGGCTTTTAGAAATTTTTCAAATGAATTATTGAGCTTTTCCTAAAATAATGTTCATCTACTTAAGACTGTCAAATGTTTTCTCAAGTGAATAGTAATTTGCATTATATTACAAAGTCCAAGTAGGCCAAAGAAACATTCTGAAGCCAAAATGAAAATCAAAGGTGAGAAGCTTATCATAATTTGGAATTCTATAACAACTAGATATAATCACTAGATATATTAATAACTTATGCAACAAAATAACTCAATTTTGAAAGTCAAGGTGATTTCTGATGACATCCTCGCTTAATATTTAAACCATAGCATCCAGATGGTTCAGAGGTGAACACGGATAATATGAAGTTAAGCCCTCAACTATCCTCCTTTTAATTTAATACTTCAGTCATATTCATAAGAAACATGAAGTCTCTGAGAAAAAAGTATATCCTGCCTTTAATAACCCTATACTATATTGTACCTTATGATTTAATACACACGTCATTTTATTTAAAATAAAACAAGAAATTTCCCTTAAAAATCATCGTAATCTGCTAATACAACTGAAAACAAATTTCTAAAAATAAAATGCCTAAAGATAACTCACATAAGGAAATCACTCTATTTACAAGTGTCAAATGCCTCAGGTCACTTAAATCAGTGATTTTTTCTTTTAACTAAATTCCTCTGCATTAAGTCATTCTCAACAAAGTTTAGAAAAACATTTTAACTTGCACTCATTAAACATTTTTAGTTCATTTTAAAACTTTAGATATGTAGCTAATGGTTGAGTAAAAGCCTTTGTCTATTTAGCACACATAGATACTACTGCAATTACCATGAAGGAACACCAATTTAAAATCTTAAAACATGCATCACTATAAAATACTTCTGTAAGTTCTCAATAATTCAATGTTAAATATCCAGTACATTTAATATTAACCTATAAAAAATGATCTTGATAGCTAGTTTTTAAATGCAGGCATATATTATGAAACCAAAGTTTTAGCTCCATGACTTACACTAATCTTTCAAAATTAAGTGATAGAGATTCAAAGTTTAATTTCATTTTATAGACTGGTATCTGTTCATAAAAAGGAATACTTAGCAGGATTATTTATAGTCTCAATTATTTCACTATATGTCTATTTCCACTGTTTTTGCAATTCTTTCGTGTTAGAAACCATGACTTTAAGAATATTCTGCCTTGAACTTCCAATCAAGATGGCATAGTGAATTTATGCTTAAAACTTACCCATTAATTACAAACACACAGTAATAATAGTAAAAAGAGAAAATTGAAATTAGGATAGTCTTAGAAATCATTTAAAAACTAAATTTAAAAATGGGAAAATACCTGGACACTTCACCAGATAAGATGTATGAATGGAAAATAAGTACATACAAAAATATTTAACATCTTTAAGTACTAGAGAAATACAAATCACAGTAAGATTCTATGTCTATCAGAATGACTAAAATGAAAAATACTGACAATAACAAGTACTAGCAAGGATACAAGGCAACTACAATTTCACATATTATTAATGGGTATTAATTGAGAAGTTGAAATGCAAATTCACATACACACACACACATCTTCTTTATCCATTCACAAGCTGATGGGCATCTAGAGGTTTCCAAGATTTACAAATTGGCTGCTATAACCATAGGTGTGCATGTATCACTATGCATATATCACTGTGGTATGATGCTTTTAATTCTTTCAGGCAGATGCAAAAAAGGAAAATAGCTAGGTCAAACAGGACCTTAGTCATCATTTTTTGAGGAATCTCCACATTCTCACTCTAAAATCAAGAATAAGACAAGGTGGGCCAGGGATTTAACTCAGGGGCATAAGCATCTGCCTTTCAAGCACACAGTCATGAGTTTGATCCCCAGTATCCCCCCTCCAAAAAGAACAAGACAAGGATGTCCACTATCACCATTACTCTTCATTATATTTCTGGAAATTGCCAGAGCAGGTGCTAATGGCAAGTGCAAAGTTCTAAGTTTGATTCTCAGCACACACAAAAAAAAACAAAGATAAGGTGGTTGAAAGTGTTTGCAGTTGTTTCCTCACCTCCTGATCTGCTCCACTGACCCTCGAATCTGTTGCCAGACAAGAGAAACAAAAGAAATAAGGTCAAAACTGTTATTCAGTAATACAAATCAAAATAGTAAATTAAAAGTAATACAAAACAATACAATTTAGGCAAATGTGTGCCTAAATAAGTGATATTCATACAGTTGATTATTCATACAGTTGATATACCATCTGTGTAATATGTCATTCTATTTAATCTACCATATGTTCAGAATTTGCTAGAGATATTTTTTCTGTAATTGCTACAATAAAGAAACATAAAGTGCTTTTGCTTTCATCTTTTGTTTGGGGGGGATTTGTTTTTAGTTAAGGGAACTGTTTTCTGTTTGTAATCTAGTGACTTACTTGTTCTACAAATTATGAATACTTTTTTATTCTAATATTCGAAAGTCATATACTAACATAATCTGTCATATGGTGGCTGAGAGATAATAAATTCTTTATACTGTACCACATTTGGCCTAACAATCTGTACTAGAAGTAGCTATCATCTAGCTATTCAACTCAAATATCCATGAAATCCTACCATATACATTTTAATGGAATGAAAATAAGGCTGCCAGGTTCATTTCTAAAGTTTTTTCAAATACTAAAAGTCAATGATTCTTAACAATATAACTGACAATAAGAGAAAAACACAGCTAAAAATCCAAAAATCTACAGCAACCTATGCCAAATTTAAGACTATATGGCCATAATCCTACTTGTTACAATGACTCTTTTATAGAACCTACCCTTTACCCTGTTTCTATGCCCTTCTCTGTACTTAATCACATATCCATTATAATATCATGTAGGTTTGAAACACAAAAATCCACAGGAGGGTCAAAAAAGTTTTTAAAAAATCCAAAAATGTAAAAAAAAGAAAACCTCCAAAAAATGTAGATTTTTTACATGAGTAGTCAAATACTTGCAATTTATACTAAATTATATTTAGACTTTTCATAATCAAGATGAAATATTCTTTGATGAAATTAAAATTGAAGTAGAATAAGAAATTACATTTAAAAATGAACATTTTAGATTATAACAAAATTGATAATAGACAAATAGATAATAAACAAAACTGAAACCATAAAACAGAACCAAATGAAAATCTAGAATTTAAATAACTGAAATTAAAACCTTCCTTGTGGGTCTCAACAGAATGTCAGAGATGGTAGAAAAAAGTGAGAAAGCCTCTCTGGGGCTGGGGATTTAGCTCAGTGGTTTAAGTACCTGCCTGGCAAGAGCAAGGTCATGAGTTCAATCCCCGGCACCAAAAAAAAAAAAAGCCTCTCTGAAAGAAGGACTAATGAACAATGAATAATGTCTCAGAGACCTGTGAGACAACTTCAGATATCTGAAATATATACATCCATATGGATGGATGGATGGATATATAATGTAAATATCTGAAAAATGATACCCAAAAAGTTTTCAAATAGTTTGTATGTTTAGCCAAAGCCAGGCAGGATACATAAAAAGATAACCACATCCAGTTATATCATACATAGTAAAACAAAAAAAAACCGGAAAAAAAAAAAATTTGGAAGCGGCCTGAAAAAAGGCAAAAAGATATATCATGTAAAAGAAACACTAGGATAAGAATGACTATAAGCTTCTTGTTGGAGGTCAGAAAACAACAGGCAAATAGTCTCTCAAACTAGAATTTAATATTCAGCCACAGTACTCCTTCAAAACTGAAGATGAAATAAACAAAAGCTAAAAGAATTATACTGGCATTTAAAAGAGACACAGAGACCAACAGAACAAAATGGGAACACTGAAATAAATCTACATATTTACGGCCAATTGATTTTTAACAAAGGCACCAAGAACATACATCAGAGAAACATAGTCTTTTTAATAATTTTAACAGGGAAAACTAGAAATGCATATGCAAAAGAATAAAATTTGACCCTATTTCACAACAACTCAAAATGGATCAAAGATTTGAACACAAAAGTGAAAACTGCTAGGAAAAAAGAGAACATACTTCAAGAGATTGGTCTATGCAAAGATATTTTTGGGTTATGGTCCCAAAATCATAAACAATAAACGCAAAATTTGACAAATGGATCAAACTAAAAAGCACAGCAAAAGGAACAATCAACCAACTAAAGAACAAGAAACAATAGCACAAACTATCCAACGAAGTACTGATATCATAAATGTATAAGAATATAACAGCAAAGAAAAACTGGTTTTAAAATGGACAAATGGTCAAGCAAATATTAATCAAAAGAAGTTACTCAAATGGTGAAGTATATGAAAAAATGCTCAGTGTGACTAATCAGATAAGTGGAAATCAAAACAATGAAATATGAGATACGGTAAAAATATGGTGAATATATTTTCTTTTAAATGTATCGCAGTAAAAATATACTGTCATTAATCATCCAAATACCATTATTTCTCCAAACATACTTATTTCATCACTCTTGTTTGATTTTGAAACAGATCTTGAAGTCCTCTTTCATGTCTTTAGTTGCTCTCACCTGGCTGCTTATATGTCTTAAATTAATTCAAAACATCTATCTTTTATGGTCATAGTGATTTTGGAGAAGAGCCAGAAATTGCAGTGCCAGATCTGGTGAATAAGGTAGATGAGGACACACTGTAATGTTTATAAGCCAGTCTTGCCATTGGATGGCTCTCAGCTATGGCATTCACCATATTTTCAATCATATGATCACAAAAACACAAAAGAGCACTTCCAGAACTATTTCGGAAAGTGGCATGAATGATGCGATAAATGTGTAAGCAAAGAGTAGGATATTATTTTGAGGGGAATTAATGGCATGTATCTTTACTGTAATAATTTTTTAATTTAAGTATTCACTGTATATTTTGATCATCCCTTGACTCATTTCATCACAATTAGAATGCCACTATCAAAAAGACCAAAAAAACAAAAAAAAAATTTAGGTATTATGGTACATACTTGAGTAATCACAGGTACTGAGAAGACTGAGGCCAGATAATCACCAATTCAAGACCAGTTTGAGTAATTTAGCACCCTGACTCAAAATGAACAATAAAAAAAGACTGGAGATGTGTAACTCAGTGTGACTGCCTCCCGTGTACAAGGCCCTGGGTTTAACCTTCAGTACTACCAAATTAAAAAGTGGAAAAAAAAAAAATGGAGAGCATGCAGAAGCAGGAATTCTTAGCCACTGTTGGTAGGAATGTAAATTAGTGGACTGACTATGGGAAAACAGTGTGAAGGTTCCTCAAAAAATTAGAAGTAGAACCATGATATGATACCACAATTCTACTACAGTGTTTATATCCAAAGAAAATGAAATAAGCAGGTTAAAGAGATACTTATCTGCACTCCTACATTTATTGCAGCACTATAACAACCAAGACACAGAATCATCCTGTATGCCATCAACAAACAAATAAATACCAAAAATGTAGTATAGGACTAGGGAATGTAGTTCAGTGGTATAGTACTTGCCAGGTATGTGCAAGGGCCTAAGCTCAAATCACAACAATTCAACAACAACAATAATAATAATAATTGTCCTTGACTTTTATTAGTTCTAGCACCCCCACCCTTAAAAGCATATATATATCACTCACAAAATCTCAGGATTCTGATTTTATTTCCTCTTAGAAAACAGAAAATAATGACACAGACATACCATGCATCAGAACCAAATTTTGTTAAAGGTATTTTATATTTAGAACTGTAAATTGATCATTGTAGTAAGTCTAAGGGCTACCTGGTAAAAGAACTAAATGTACCCAGTTTGAGGATTCTGCTGTTCTTATAAATAAATGATTGAAAAAACAAAGGTCTCATTCATAATTTCTGTCAAGACTATTCTTTTTTAAGAAACGACAAGTTAACATAAGGTGTCTGTCCTCAATAACCTTAAGTGTATATTATTACTAATTATCCTGGAAGGCAGAAGATAAAACTTTGTACCTATATATACTTGTACGTAATCCATTTTCAATTGTTATGTGTGGTAGATTTCATTGCAATTTGCAATTATTAAATCTACTTTCCTGAAAAAGGATAATCATTCCTACCTCTTCCTATATAACTTACAATATTTCTATAGGCATAACATTCCTGCCTCACTGACTTTGGCTTTGGCTACCAATTTGCTTTGGCCAGTGACATATAAACAAATATCCAAGCAGAAGTTTTAAAAGCAGCTGTGTGTTTCTGCCAAATTTCCCTCCCCCCTTTCCTTTTAAAAGAACAGTGTGGCCCAAATAGGGGTTGTTCTTCCGCCTGGATCTCAGAATTAGAAGATGTGTAGAACAAGAGCACAGCTACTGCCAATCTTCAGCTAACATGTGGCAAGAGCAGAAAATAAGCTATTGTTGTAAGCTGCTGAAATATTGAGGTCATCTGTTATGCAGCATAACTTAGCAAAAGTTAATATGGCATTTATTATTTTAAAATTAGAAAAAAATAGAATTCACCAGGACGAGAGTTATTATAATACTTCAACAATTAGGAAAACAATGAATTGCAGTAACATTTTTAAGGCATTAAGAGTGTTTATGAAGTAATATGAAATGAACTAAATTCAAACAGAAGTGCCCTTCCTAAGTATTACTTACCTACCATTTTCTTTCCTATGAGCATTTAAATACTCTGGGCGTAGAATGAAATCTGAGATAAGGCCCTAGGCAGAAGGATCCTACGGGTCAAAATACAAACTAACTGAGCTCTTTAGCGGTCGTCTGCAAACTAGAAAGACCTAAATACAAGACTAAAGGAACAGATACTGAATTCTAAATGAAAGCTGCAAGACTGAGTTTTTAGAACAAAAGACACAGCAGAGTGAAATCTCCTTCAGTCTTGTGGTGGTAAAAAAGAAAGTCTTACTAGAAAAAGGGGACTTAAACACAAACAACACACCACAGGTATTCCAACTTAAGTGTGACCAAGAGAACAAAAAACTAATCTCAAAACCTCCAAAAAAATTGAGACTTACACATCTTTCAGGACCACAAAGAATCTGACAGCTTTTTTGTTCAAAAACCTAACAAGTCAAGTAAGACAAACCAGTACATAATCTACTAAATTTACTAAAACTGCAAAGAAGACTTGTTCTAATAAAACCCAACTCAACTTCTAATTGTACTGAAGTTACATTTTACCCAACTGGCCTAACATTTGAAAAGGGGAATCATTACTTGCTGGAAGAGATCTTCAGTCTCTATAGTCATATTATATATTTTGTTTTACATATAATCTTTAAAAAATGTGAGACCAAAAAAAGTGAGTTAGAATCAAGATATAAAGCAAAAAATAGAAGCAAACTCAAGGATGACGCAGATAATGAAATTAGGAAATAAGAGCTTTAAATTAGCAATTATTTATATGCTAATGAAAACAAAAAAATTTATGGAAGGATAGAGATAGTCAACAAAAAGGGAGTCAGTTAAAAAGAACTGATTTCCTAGAATTTAAAGATATTACAATTAAATTATATGAATAGACAATATTATGCTTACAAAACAGAAAAACTAGTAAGTATGAAAAATGGAAAATATTCAACTGAACAACAGATAGAAAAGAGTAAAGAAAAAGAGCAACTGAAAATACTCAACTGAACCAGAGAGAAAAGAACAGAAAGAAAACAAGAGTACGTAGTACACAGCCAAAACATCTAACAAAACTGAGTAAAAGAGAAAGAGATTATGCTAAAAATAAAATTTAAAGATATAAAAGAAAAAAATTTCCAACCTTGACAAAAACCATCAATCCAGCAAAAAACAAGAAGGATAAATGCTAAGAAAACTATGCCTGGACACTACATTATCACATCATTATAAATTAAAAAAAAAAAAAGCAGTCAAAACATGCATACTTCTTTAGAAGAGCAGTAAGTCTGATAGCTAAATTTTCAACAGAAATTATGGCACTGAGAAAACAGGAATTTCATACAGTATTTTTAGTGCTGAAAGAATAAAAGATGCCAACCCAGAATTCCAAACCACAATTCTACACCTGGACGATTTCCTTCCAGAAGAATATTACTTTTAAAAAAAGTTTATTTTTCAGACAAACAAAAAGCTGAAAAAATTTGCCTCCAGCAGACTGACACTTCAAGACATATTTTTAAAAATTCCTCAGACTAAAGGAAAATTATTCCAGATGGCAAGAAACCATTATAAAAATGAGGAACACTGGAAAGGGTATATATGTGGGTGGATAAAAAAAATATTTACCCAAAATAAGTTATTTTTATCTTATACCAAAGTAAAACATATGTAAAAATAGCACAAAGGACTGAAGAAAATAAATGAAGTTAAACTGCTGGGTTTTGCATTGTTTGAGAAATGACAAAAGTATTAATTTAAGATACAGTAACAAGTCAAGGTATTTATTAAAATCTATAGGATAATGAAAAATTATAATTACAGAAGAATAAATATGAACTGAAAAGTTAATCAATAAAAATGAAATTTTTAAAACCCTGAAAAATAAAAAACAGGCAGAAAACAGGATTTTAAAAAAACAGATGTGACAAAGCAAAAACAAATAGTGAGATGAAAGACTTGTACTCAACTATATTAGTACAGTAAATGTAAACAAAATAAACATCCCAATTAAAACACAAATATTTAACTAGACAAATAAAAACATGGCTACTGTAACTAAGAAAAAAGAATTATAAAGACTGAAAAACTAAACTAGATAATACAAACTATATGCCATTTCTGGAAATAAATCTTCAATATAAGAATACATACAAGTTAAAATAAAAGAAAAGGAAAAAATGTAAATACTGATGAGAAGAAAGGTATAAAAAAAAAAGGTAGTGATTGTAATAATAGAAGGTCAAAGTAGACTTCAAGGCAAGAAGTACTACTGGAAATAATGAAGGTTATTTCACAGGGCAAAAAGGTCACTTCAACCAAGAATTATAAACACTCCTAAATGTGTATTACCTAGTAGAGCTTCAAAGTATATGAAAGGAAAACTAAAAAAGCTAAGAAGAAAAATAGACTCACAACTGATAGAAAAAAAAT
This sequence comes from Dolichotis patagonum, assembly GCA_004027295.1. Taxonomy (NCBI): domain Eukaryota; kingdom Metazoa; phylum Chordata; class Mammalia; order Rodentia; family Caviidae; genus Dolichotis; species Dolichotis patagonum. The sequence continues at coordinate 34,769 of PVJX010008116.1, forward strand.
CAATCATTTAAAGATCTGAACAGGATTAACCAATCTGTTCATGCTGACACCTAACACTAACACCAATAACTACAAAATAACTAATCTTTTTAAGTACACTTGAAATGTATCACCATAAAACACACTTGGAATACAGAGAGAAAAATTAAGATTTCCCAATTCCTTTTGGGAGAATAACAAACCTTGTGTAATTCTTGGCTATTGTAACTGGAAAAACCAAATAATTATAAATGCTGAAACAGTGTAATGAAAATTCTTTTTTGATGATGGGATCACATACAGGGAATATAGAAGAATCCATAAAGTTGGTCTTCTAGGGCTTTTTGGGTTTTTTTTTTTTTTAACCAGGAATCAAACTTACGGCCTTGTGCTTACTAGGCAGCCGCTGTGCCTCTGAGCTACATCCCTGGCATCCATAAATTATTTAAATACAAAAAGTAAGCAAATTTTGCAAGACTGGTGTCCATCAAATCGAAATACAAAAAAAAATTGTATTTCTATGTAGTAATATGAAATAATTCCAAGATGAATTAAGAACAATATCAATAGCATTTTAAAATCATCAAATACCTAGCCATACCTTTTAAAAAAATGTGTAAGACCTCAATATTGTAAACCATAAAACACTGCTGAGAAAATAGCAATCCAACTAAATGTACCCATGTTTATGGACTTAAGACTACATCGCTAAGATGTCAATTCTCTTTGCATTGACCCATAGCTTCAATCCAATAATGTTTTAAAATTAAATTCAAACATAATAACAATACTATTTTTAACTGAAATATGATTCTAAATGCATGTGGAAACACAAAACATGGAAGATAGGCCCCAAAAAATGTTGAGGATGAAAAATATTAGAACTTATACTACCAGATATCAACACCGAGTATAAAGCCATAGTAATTAAGATAAGAAAGGGATTACAGGGGTAGTTCGATAGTATACAAAGCTCTGAGTTTGAGTTCCAACACCAAAAAATAAAAATAAAAAGGCAATATTGGCACAAAAATAGACCAACAGAAGAGAATACTTGGTCTATTTGTCTATTTTTTGCAATAATACTGCAGGAAAAGAACTACCTGATTTATATCGAAATTACTCAATAAGTCAGTGAGGAAATGGAAGATTATTTTATTTTTCCAAAAGATGGTACTAAAAATCAACTGTATATGCATATGATTTAAAAAAAATTATAATCTCTACCTCATGTTTATACAAATTAACTTGAAAAGTATGATAGACTTTTGAATAAAAACAAAAACAACAAAATTTTTAGAAGACAATTTTGGAGAATGCTTTCATGATTTTGCAGTTAGCAAAGATTTCTTAATTAAATATGGCATAAAAAAGCATTACTCATAGAAAGAAATCTTGATAAACTGATCATTAAAATTAAGAATTTTCATTGCTTACAAAGTTGAATTAAGTGAGTGAAAAAAACAAGCCACGGACTCCAAGATATTTACTATACAAAGGTCTCATATTCAGAATAAACAGCACCAACAAATTCATAAGACAAAGACCAATTTCAAAATACATCAAAAATTAGTACATTAAAAGGTGTTGAGAATCATTATTTACGCAGGAAATAAACATGAAAAGCAACTGACCAGAATGGCTAAAATTAAAAAGACTGACAACACCCAAATTTGACAAGATTGTATAGTACAACCACTTTGGAAAACAACCACTCTGCAATTTTACTCTTAAGAGGTGATACAATATGTTCATTAAATAACATACACAAAAATATTCACAACAGCTTTACTTTTAATAACCAAAAATTATACATAATTCAAATGTCCACTAATAGAATAAATCATAATGCATTCAATGGAAAACTACACACTACTAAAAAGAATGCATAACAATATTATGGCGGTATTGCAGACATGCTGCTATGTAAACGAAGTCATTCCATTTATATGAAGTTCAAAAGAAAACAAAAATGATCATAAAATTAGTAATTACTTGAGGTGGCAGGGAAACTGAAAATTGACTGTAGGAAGCATTAAATAGGTGGATAAGTTAGGGTTCTCTAGAGAAACAAAATCAGTAGGAAAAAAAACCGTATATACTCCAGTGGATTATTATTTAGCTTATAGGATCAGACATAGGAGAGTCCACAACGGCCATATTTGTGATGAGGTAGTAAAGTTTTAATGCTGTACTCTGGAAAAGCCTGCAGATCCAGTAGCTGCTCAGCCTAAGAAGATGGCAGTCACAAACACGAGGGATCAGGAAAGTAGCACTGGTCCAAGATCAAAAGCTTTGAAGTTAGCTAGCAGTCACAGGTGAGTCCACACTGGAAGGATAAAGAAACTGAAGTCTCAGACAGCAATGTTCAAAAAGCACCAGAAGCAAAGGACACATCCAATCAAGATGAGCTCTTCAAAATGGGCACACTTCCTTCTTTTCTCCATTTTTATTCTATACAGGATACCAGCCTATTAAATGGTGCCACCTACAAGCAGGGTAGATCTTTCCCTCTTCATTTAAGGGGTCTGGGTCTATAAACTGGGTTAATTCGAGAATTTAGGGGTCATAATTTGTACCTGCTACAATTTGTGGCAGACTTTTTTAAATTATCCTAATTTTTTTCTGCTTATATAAATCCAGTAAAAATTTAATATGCTTCATATCTATTGCACTTCTGGGAACACAATGGTTAGCCAATGCATATGTCTACACATGTGAAACTATTTCAATCATTGTTTTGCTTCTGCTGTCCATTACAGAAAGTACACCCACCTTGCTTTTGGCGACTAATCACTGCCACTGGGCCCTTGTCACTCCAAGATCCAGTTATACTCATTGCATTTAAGGGTCCCTACTGAATGGCTTCAGTCTCCATCATAACATCTGGCATAAAGAGAAGACCCTTAACAGACTGTGATACATTACATCAACTTGAGAAGTTTAGAAGTTTAACTAAGTGACTCAGCAAGGGGCCAGGATCCTCACTTTGTAAACACCCTGAGCCTATACAGGAGGAGCATGAGTACTACACCCACTCTAGGGCAAGTGCCTTGCATACAATATAAGGAAGGAAAAAAACGTTGCTCCCTAACTTGTTCTTGTTACTTTTGCCGCCTTCTGCCACTTTGAAGTGTTGCCCCTTTACCATGCCACCTTGCCTTGGCGCCAGCTGAATATGGACTGAAACCTCCACAGGCAGTGAGCTAAACAAAACTGTCCTTAATTTTGGATGTTGGATATTTTGTCTCAGCAACAACAACAAAAAAGTAACTAAGACATAAGGATGCTGATGCTCACCTCCCAAATCTGTTTGTTATTTGTGAAGGGAACATTTTCTGGATTCTCTCTGTATGGAGGAGTAGTTTTTCCCTGGATAATTCACTCTTGCATTATTATTTTCCTGAGCCTTTGAATGCCCTCATTGACAGTAAACTCTTACTATAAAGAATCTCCAGTTTTCTTAAGAGTGGGCCATCTTTGACCCATATTTCAGGCAATCAACCAGATGATTACACCTTTTTTTTTTAAACTCCATGAGCTGCCATATTAAATCCAGAATGTCTGTGAATGGGCCCATAGCAAGAAATGATTCAGAATTATCTCCTTTCCATCTTTATTCCACATCCTTAAGATCCTTTCCAATACCATCTCCAAACCTTTGCTTATAAGAATTAGAAAACTCAAGAAATTCTTTGGGAATACACTATCTCCTCAAGGGTCATGCTGTGTGGTTCACCTTGAAGAGTCTTCTGAGAGACTAGGAGTGGAAGCTCCATTCAACCCAGCTATTCCCCTCCTGGGTATTTTCCCAGAAGAACTGAAAAGTTCTTATCACAGTGATATATATACACCTATGTTTATAGCAGCACAATTTGTAACAGCTAAATTTTGGAAACAACCAAGATGCCCATCAACTGCAGAGTGGATGAAAAAGATGCGGCATTTTTACACAATGGAATATTACTCAGCTATAAAAAAGGATGATCTTGAGGCCTTCATAGGGAAATGGAGACAACTGGAGACTATCCTCATTAGTGAAATAAGAATCATATTTATAAATATCACATTGTTTCTCTAGTGTAAAAAGTAATAAGAACTGTAGGAGTAATAAAACTCAAAATGTGTAATTGCTACTGCAAAAAAGAAAGGAAAAGAAAGTGCTCTAAAGGATATAGCTACATGTATGCTTAAGTGTGTAAGATGGATGACTATATTACTGTTTTTGTTAGATTGTTGAGCAGAACTGTTAACAGTCTCACTGTTTGAATGTCTATTTTGTATGCTTTAATTTTGTAACCTGAACAACTATTTCCAATGATGAGAGTATGTAACGTATCAAGTGGCGATTTCTTAGTGTTTTTGTTGTTGTTGCTGTTTTGGGGGGTTTTTTTTGTTTGTGTGTTTGTTTGTTTTTGGTTCTTTTATTTTTTTCCCCTTTGGAATTCTGTATTGTTGCTACCATTTTTCTGTTTTATCTGGTTGGTTTTTTTTTTTTTCCTCTTTAAATAAAATTTTTTTAAAAAGTCTTCTGAGATTTAAGCCTGTTTTATAGCACTAAAGAAAACTTGGGAGTGGCAAGGAAAGTAAAAATGGACTATAAAAGGTATTTCAGAAGCTTCCAGAGTGTTAGAAATGTTGTACATCTTGATCTGGGTAACACCTGTAACAGTTTCTACATAGGAAAGAGCTTTCAATGCTGTACAATTAATATTTGTGCATTTTATTGAAAGCATATTATACCCCAAACTTTAAAATTACTATTACAACAAAAAAAATCCATGTGAGTGTGTGCCTGCAGCAAATCTTACTAAGAAGGTACATGATAAATTAGTTTTAAAACACTAAAAAATAAATTGGCCAGAGTTTTAGCACTAACTCTATCACTTAGATGTCTTAGTTCAATGACAGTTACAAAAACAACATACTTGAGACTGGCTGATTTACAAACACACACACACACACACACACACACACTCAAAAGGATTACCTGGTTCAGGATTCTGGTACCTATAAAAGAACCAAACAGCATGGTGCCAGGTAAAGGTTCCTTGGCTGTGGAAGGACATGTTAGAGAACGAAAAAAGGGAAACAACCTCATCTTCCTCACCTTCCTTCCTCACCTTCCTTCCTTCCTTCCTTGCTTTGTTGGTCATACATATATGACCAACAAAGCAAGAATGTATCGGGTAGGCTCACTCTCAAAAACCAGTTCCCATAAGGAACCAATTCACTCCTGCAAAACCCAATCCACCAGCACGATCACCATTACTCCTTTACAAGAGCAGTCATGACCCAGGCACCTCTCACTAATAAACATTAAAGGTCCCACAAATTTTTAATGCTGTTATGCTGGGGACCAAGCTTATTGAGCATAAAATCTTTGATGCACAGACCATAGCAAATGTATAATCTAAAATGTTAAATAAGTCATTTAACGAGATTCTTATTTCCTTTACATATTAGTGTAGGTTAGTACAGATAACCCTTAAAGCTCTTTGTCCATCCAATATCTGAGTCACAAAAATAAATTGTTTAATTAGAAAATCAAGATTCTCAAATTTCAAACTACCATAGAGTCACCTAGCACTTCAATGTAATAAATCTACATTAGGTCTTGTTATTCTACTTCAGGAAGGTTAAAATCAGATAACTGCCTGCTACTGTTTATCCTGAACTGTCTACACCTATATTTAAATTCATACAGTTTAGCCTAGACATTTAAGTGCCACCCTTTCAGCAGCCAAGAAATCTGATGGCTAGATTACTTTTGGGTTTTTCATTTCCTATACCTTGCTTAAAAACTACCTTCTTTAAAATTCCATCCCTCCTACAGTCATTCAGTCAAAATGAACAGTTCCTTCCTTCATGTACCCATAGCTTGCTGTTTGTATTTCTATTATAGTTCTTCTTTCATTCTGTATTTTAGTTATAGTACTTGCTTTCATGTATGGAAATAGGTCCTTTCCAAAGAAAAGATATATTACACTCACCAGTGACATCAGCAAAATCAAACAGAAATCAATAGATGAAAGCACAATAAGATCACCTTCAAATTTACTTCTATGCTAAGTGAAACACTAGACACTAAAAGTGCTATACGCTACTAAGAGCAGGAAGCGATTATAATGAACAGTCAAGACAATGAACTAATAGTAGTACTTACTTTAGCTTCCTATTCAGTAGAACAATAAAACAATAAAAGTGGACAGCTGAATGAAGAAGAAGTAAATTAGGCCTACAATGGAGAATTTATCAAACAAATTTAAAAATTATTTTATGTCAATAAATAGATGGTTAGAAACCTATCAACAAAGAAAAGCCCAGGTCCTGATGAATTCACTTACTGAATTCTACAAGAAATTTAGAGAAGACCTAACACTACTATTTCTCAAACTCTTTAATGAAATTGAAAAAGAAGCAATACTCCCAAATTCATCCCTGGAAGCAAGCATTTACCATGATACCAAAACCGGGAAGGACTCAATTAAGAAAGAAAATTAAAGGCCAATCTTCCTAATTTCCTAATGAAAATCCTCAATAAGATGGATTACACACCATGACCAAGTGGGATTCAACCAGGGATGCAACCAGGGTTCAACATATGTAAATCAATAAATGTAATGTGCCATATTAAGAGAGCCAAGGTCAAAAATTGCATGATCATCCCAACAGATGCAGAAAAAGCTGTGGACAAAGTCCAGCACCCATTTTTTTTTACAAACTCTACAGAAAATTGCAATAGATGGTCTTTATCTCAATCTGATAAAAGCCATCTATGACAAACCAACAGCCAATATCATACTAACTGGACAAAAACTGCAAACTTTCTCTCTAAAATCAGGAACAAGACAAGGATGTCCACTGTCTCTACTCTTATTCAGCATAGTCCTAGAAACTTTAGACAATTAGACCACAGAAAGAAATAAAAGGAATAAGGATAGGAAAGGAAGAAGTTATATTAGCATTAGTTGCAGATGACATGACATTCTACATAGAAGACCCCAAAAACTCCACTAAAAAACTGCTACATTTAATTTTAAAAATTCAGTAGCATAGCTGGATACAAAGTCAACACTCAAAAATCAAAAGCCTTCTTGCACATAAATTTACTGAGAGAGAAATTAAACAACACCTTTAGCAATAGCATTTAAAAAAATGAAATACCTAGGACTCAATCTAACAAAGGATGTAAAAGACCTCTACACTGAAAACTACAGTAGTCTGAAAAATGACATTGAAGAGACTATCAGAAAATGGAAAGACATCCTTGCTCTTGGGTAGAAATAACTGATATAGTGAAAATGGCCATACTTCCAAAAATATTATACAGATTTAATACAATTCCAGTCAAAATTTCCAATAGCATACACCTAAAACCTAAAATTCATCTTGAACTAGAAGAGACCTAGAACATTAAAGGCAATCCTGGGCAACAAAGGCAAGACTGGGAGCATCACAATCCCTGACTTGAAATTATACTATAAAGCTACTGTGATAGAAACAGTATAGTACTGGGAAAAACAGACCCAAATATTAATGGAACAGATTAGAAGATACTGTAACAACTCCAGACACACTAAGCCACCTTATCTTTGACAAAGGTACAAACACAGTCACTGGAAGAAAGCCTCTTTATATGGTGCTGGAAAAATGGGCTCTGCACATGCAGAAGATTAAAACTGGGCCCATATCTTTCACCATGCAGTAATCTAAATTTAGAATTGATCAAAGATCTAAATATTAAAACAGAAAAGACTCAATCCAAAAATGAGCATCTGAGATGAATACACGGTTCCCAGATGAAGAAATATAAATGGCAAATAAATACATGAAAAAATGTTAAACATCACTGGTCATTCAAGAGATGCAACTTAAAACAACACTGAGATCCCATCTCACCCCAGAAAGAATGACTAACATCAAGCAATGAATCAATAAAAATGCTGGAGGAGTTGTAGGGAAAAAGGAACTGTTCTCCATCACTGGTGGGAGTGTAGGCTGGTGCAACCACTGTGGAAACCAGTGTGGAGATTTCTCAAAAAAAACTAGGATTAGAAGTCTCATTTCACCCAGCTATTCCCCTTCTGGTTATCTTCCCAGAAGAATTAAAAACATCATACCATAGTCATATACGTGCACCCATGTTTATAGCAGCACAATTTGTAATAAAAGCTAGATCTTGGAAACAACCCAAATGCCCATCAACTGAGGAAAAGATAAAAACAAGTGTAGTTTTTTATACAATGGCATACTACTCAGCCATAAACAAGCATAAACTGGAGACTTTTATAGGTCAATGAATGCAACTCAAGACCATACTGTAAAATGGAAAGAAGCTTCAAAAGGAAAAAGAAACTGGAATGCAGAAATGGAGAAAAGGGAGGGAGAAGTTTAAATGTGTGTGTGTGTGATAGTTAAGATAGTTCTACTCCTAATTTTTTGTAGTTCATTGAAAAGAAAGATTTGTGTTAATATTGCTTGGACAATTAAATGCTCACATCTTGTACTCTGAGTAACAAATTTAAAGATAACAATATGCAGTGTATGAACTATTGTTACCCTCTTGTTTTCATTTTTTTCTCTTCAAAATAAAAAAAAGAGAGAGATGGTTAGAGAAGATGTAGGTGGACTATTTGGAGGTTATATATGCAATATCCCTTTTCTGTTAACTGACCCTGCTCTTGTCTATGTGATTGCTACAATACAGCCTCTTCTGTCATTACATACAGATGACTCGTAGGAAAATCAGAGATCTTCCTCAAGAAGTTTAGAAACATGCAGCAAAAATAAAGTCTCTCTGGCTGAAATGGTGAGCTGTAAATAATTAGATAGCTGTTGATGATACTTGCTTCCCAATTCAAAAAAAGCAAATCTCTGATTACAGAAAATAGGCTTACTTACAACAAAAAGCAAAGATGAGAAACAATCTGTAGGCCCTGCAACCCAAGTCCACTGCTTCTAGGGTCTCATCCTACACTGGGGTTTTGTGTCTGTCTCACAAAACCCAAGGAGTCTTATAAAAAGTGATCCCCTTACTAAAACTAGTTCAATTTGAATTATCACATGCAACCAAAGCAATCTTATACAGTTAATTTGAAGGTACCCCAAATACTGCTTCCTAGTATTCACACTATCGTATAATATCTTGTCACAACTATAGGCTGAACCTGGGAACTACTCTGACCAACACAATAGTAGCAAAAATAAAGTTATGCCAGTTTTAGATCTATCTTTAACTGAACCAGCAACTAAGGCAATGGCTCTTAAACCAGGTATCGCACTATGAGACTAATGAAATCAGCCATGTAGAGAGCCACATGTAAGAGAATCAAAGCCCAGGCCAACAGTTCCAGTCAAGCCTCCAGATTACCACAGTTACAACAGAACCCCAACTAATACTACTTGAAGCAGAAATGCAGGCAATCCAAAGAAATGTGAATGCTCTAGAATATATAAAGAATTAAAAAAAAATTAGATTCCTCAAAATAAAAGACTAAATCCAAAATTAGGTAACTGAAATGAATAGATACTGCTCAGAAGTATTATAGAATTGCAAATTAAAATGACATTGAGATTTCATCTTATTCCAGAAACAATGACAAACATGAAGAAATCAAACCATAACAAATGCCAACGAGACTGCAGAGTAAAAGAAACCCTTCTACATTGTTGATGGGAATGGAAACTACGAGGACCACTATGAAATCAGTATGGAGATTCTTCAAAAAACTAAAAATAGAAATTTCATTCAACCCAGTTATTCCTACCAGGTATCTTCCCCAAAGAATTAAATACTACAGTGATACATGCATACCCGTGTTCATATCAGCACAATTCATGATAGCTAAATCTTGAAAGCAGTCTACATGCCCATCTACAGAACAACAGATTTTTTAAAAAGTGGTATTCAGACACAATGGAATACTACTCTGCTATAATAAAGATAAAATTTGAGTCATTTGTAGGAAAATGGATGCACCCTGAGATCACATTAAGTGAAATAAATCATATGCACCAGCTTAAATACCACAGGTTTCTTAGATGAGAAACCCAAAGTATAAATAAATTAACAAGGAAATAAATGGCAAATAAAAGGAAACAGGGAGATAGATCTGCAAATAAGAAGGGAACCAAGGGATGAAGAGGAATGAGCGTGGCAGGGAAGATAAAAAGATGTATCATGTACATGTACCAAATACAATGAAAGTGATCAACATGCATCATAAATGCCAAGATTTTGGGGCCAGCCTGGATTACATAGTGAGACCTTAGCCCAGAAAACTCCAAATTAGAGCTAGGAATGTAGCTTAGTGGCACAAGTGCCTGGCAAGCATAAGGTCCTAAGTTCAATTCCCAATACAAAAAAAAAAAAAAAAAAAAAAAAAAAAAAAAAAAAAAAAACAGGAAGGAGGGAAGAAGGAAGGAAAGAAACAAAGAGAACTGTGAAAGCTGTATCTTTAAGTAAATTTTGTAGTGTTCTGCAGTATAAAATGTAACTAATATAAAAGTCTAATTCATAGGCAGGTAACTTGGAATTATATTTTCCTAAGAAAAACTGTCTTGGAACAGTAGTTGGTAAACTACACTTAATCAATTCTGAACAATTTGTTTTTGGAAATACAGTTTTACTCGACTACAAACATGCTCATTCATTTACATATTGTCTATGCAGCTTTCATGCTACAGGGACAAAGCTGAGTAGCTGTGACAAAAATAGGATTTCCCATAAAGCCTAGAAAAATCACTATCAAGCTTTTTACAGAAAAAGTTTGGCAAACCCTCTCATTAGTATTTGGCAAGTATTTTAATACAAAAAATATTTAAAATGTAAAACAACTTTACAGTCAACTTCTCACACTTAAAATGTAACAAATATTCAGTAATTTTAACTTAACACAATATAAAGTACATCATATTGTGCATACTGTATTCCTCATAGACAGAAAAACAATAGAACAATTAATCACTATTAGGCTGCTCAAAAGTTTCTACTATGGGGAATGTCTCCATTATTTACCTTTCAGTCTTGTATCAGATATGACCCACTTTTGGCAGTAAGAATCAGAAAGGGTTGACTATTTTATGATGATGCATAATTGACAGTATTTTAAAATTAATACTTCAAAAACTCATCTGCAGAAAAAAATTGGAAATTCAAGTCCAATATTAACCTAAGTTAATTATTACCCAACAGTCATAGCCAAAAATGTCTGACAATGCTCTAACTCTATAGATTTTCTTTCAGCATTTAGTATATCATAAAGAATCTTCTCTTTTATACATATTATTTTTTCCTTATGTCCCAAGTCAATGTTTATTTAACACCAAAAACTAGTCTAAGAACTATCTCCCTAGCCATGAGGTTTAGTATTTTAATCTGCCAATTAAAAATTTCTGTTCTATAAGTCAACAAACATTTATGAAAATAGTCTTATCTTGCTGTAGTTTTGCCACTATACATTACTGTACCCATTATACAACTCTTAAAACTTTAAGGCCAGGGATATAGCTCAGTGGTACAGTCCCTGCCTAGCAAGTGCAAAGTTGTGAGTGCCAATGCCCGGTACAAAAAAAAAAAAAAAATATATATATATATATATATTTTTTTTTCTCCATATGTCTGAACAAGGCTTAGAGAGTTTCCCACAGATACTTCACTTTAAACGTATACCTCAAAAACTTCAAATTACTGCCCTTAGTAACTATGCTACAAATAGCATCTTTTAATGCTAAATTGCCCAAAATTTAAGCTGAAATGTAAAATCCAGCAGAACCTCAGTAGGGGTTCAAAAGAGTGGAAAAAGAGCATGAGAATGGAGGCCAGACATCTAAAAGTTGTATTGGCTGGTTCTTATTACCATGTCTATAAAAATAATCATATTCAAATTTATTGTAATACACAGCATTTAAGGAATACTTACATATTAGTGAGCATACTCATTAAGTACTTTATTATCACATTAATTGTCTAAGGCAGGCACTAGTATTACTTCCCATTTTACAGATGAGAAAACTGATGTTTAGAGAAATAACTCTAAAATTTTATTCTACTTACACATAAGCCCACATGGGCTAATCCAGAGCCTACCTATTATTCCAAATATTTGTGTGAATCTAAAACCTGACATTGTTCATGATAGGTATGTTGCCTTATTTTTACAACTTTAACTATATAATACCAAAATAACAGCTATTTTGGGAAAAGCACTATTTCTTATTTGCAAATCTCTGGTATATCAATATATTTTAAACTTTAAAAGGAAAATAATATCTCAAATACTCCTAAATCACTATTATTCTTCTAAGCTTGATTATGGGAATCAGTTATTACACTTACATTCATGTAATTTTTATTCTAAGCCTTAAGCATTTTACAATTTAAACTCTTAGTAGCATGTAATATTGAAGAAAATAAAATTGCACATATTATGTAATATGGAAGTAACATTTATTTCTATTTACACTGGGTATGAATGTCAGCATTTTTTCCAGCAATTTTTCCTATTTAAAGGAAGATATTTCAGATCAATAATCTTGTTATCAGTAATAAACTATAGATAACACAAACATAACCAATAACAGAGTGGGAAACCCAGGGTGTGTTTGTATGATTGGAATTAACAGTTTTAGAGTTGAAACAGATTTTAGAGATTACTTAGTCAACATTATCCACTTTGTGGATAATGACACTACACTTTCACTAGAAATATCCTAAACAGAACTTCACCCAGTGAAGTATGCAGTACTAACAATGAAGTCTGGTATGTGATTTCTAGCCTTTGCTATCATAGGTTTGCTGAAAAAATGATATACAGTCCACATTTTAACATTTAATGAGAAAAAAATGGTAAGTAGTACTTGGGCAGATATTTTTAAAGGTCAATCCAGGGTAACATAATTTTCACAGCAGAGGTTATTATAGGAAACAACTATTTCTAGAGCAAAGTAAGTAAATAAATAATAAGATTCTTATATACAATCCCAAAAGATTTGCAGGGGAGAGATTATTAAGTACTAAACAGAACTCTGGTGCTGTATGTCTTTAAAAAACTATTCCATTTTCATATAAGGTCTGGATGTATTAGACTAAATAAATGCTAAGATGATCCACAACTGAAATACATATATCTCTAATATGTTAGTAGGCTTTAATATACTATGACTCTCCAAAAGGAAGGCTGTATTATATATCACTTTTTAAGTTTCCTTACCATATGAAAGTGATTTCATACCATGACTACCGTAACATCTCTCAAACAAGTGTTGGAGAACAAAATTTAGGAAAGACTAAGAGGTACTTTTTGTAGAAAAAGAGACCAAAGACATATAGCTGATCATCTATTCAAAATAAAGCAATAAAAAGGGCTATTTTAAAAATCTTTCTATTACATGTACACAATTCTAAAAAAGTTCTTAGTCACTTTTATGTACAGTATGAAAAAGTAGAAGTCAGTCACTGTCAGGGCATCACTCCTGACATTAGTAACTCTAGGCTTAAGGCACAAATTGTCACACTCTAATTTAAATTGCTCAGCTTCTAATTTAAAGCTACCTGCCAGCAGAGCATTTTCATGAAAAAATCAAGAAAAAGGGAAAATGGGGCAGATATACTATGTTCTTGAGGGGGAAAAATTAAAAAGCAAAAACTCATCATGACTTCTGAGAGCTACAGAGCTCTAGAAAAAGAGCTACCTGGCCAGCATACATTTCCTCTTCTAAAAGCAAGAACTCTTCTTTTGAAGACTTCCCTTTCTCTTGTATGATGGTCTGATCAAATATGTCCTTCCCAAATTCATATGCTGAAATGCAACCCTCAGAGTAGTAATAGTTAAGAAGTGGAATCTTTGGGAGATGGTTAGGTCATGAGGCCTCCACCCTCATGGATGGAATAAGTGCCTTTATAAGAGAGTAAAGGCAAGCCTTTTGTTCTTCCAACTTATGACCTGTACACAGATAAAAAGATACACCCCCTGAACAGGTCCTTACTAAACACTAAACCTTATGGTTGCTTTGATATCAGTATCCCCAGCCTCCAGAGCTGTAAGAAGGTACTTTCTGTTGTTTAGAAATTACCCAGTCTAAGGTATTTTGTTATTACAACCTAACCAGACTAAGATACCCTATCTATTGTGATTATCTTTTTGCTGTCCCTCTTCCTAAGATGGACATATGATACAGACCTGGACAAAGTTCTCACCTTCCTAGTCAAAATAACAGCATCAAAGATGGACATGTGAGCTAAAACAAGTAAAGAAACATCTCAGAATTTTACATGTAAATGTCACAAGAAAATATTTCTTCTGGGCTCAGTAGTTGGGAAGCAGAAAGCCTGAAAATCTCCATTACTGTGACTTCCCAAACTGTCCCTTCCCCTTCAAATTCTAACTAGTAAAGAAGGAAGTAGGTAGGCCTGCAGCATACTCAGCACCAAAATGAAGAATAAGAGCCCATGATTACATTAAATCCCTTTCATCCCACATTTTTTATTAGTAAATACTGGCTATACAGATTAATGGGTTTCATTTTGGCTGATTTGTACTTTCACATAATATATTTTAATTATCCCCACCAAGTTTGGGTGTGTGTGTTGATGTTATTTTGATCCTATACATGCTCCCTAGTACCTATTCCATCTCCTTCTCCTCCTCACCCTTCTTCTCTTTATCTAACGATTGTCTCCTACAGTGTTTGTGTTCCTAAACTCCTCTACATTCTGAATATGTGGGTTCCACTTTTCACTTAAGCTAACTTGTGAGTTCAGTATCTGTCATTTGTAATAAAAAGGTTCTAGTCCACCTAAACAACTGAAGAAAGACACCTCTAAAGAACTCAAAATTAAAGTTAATAGTCAATAAAGATAAGAATATTAATTACTATATCCTTTGTAAGGAAAGCAAGTTTATAAAATTCATATACCCTTAATGCAAACATTCAATTAACAATAATTAATCTTACACTACACAAGTCCACAAAATGTAAAAATGAATGTATCTCTATAACACTCATCACAACGAAAAATCAGAAACCTCAATATCCATCAATTGGGAAGTGATTACATTTCACATAACCTGTGATGCAATAACAGAGCCATTAAAAAGAAAGTATACAAGAATACCTTTAAACATCTATGAAATTAAAAAAAAGATCTATGAAATAACTTTTACATCCAAAGAAGTACAATGTAGAAGATAATCTTACAGTAACTTGAGTAAGACAATCGCTCAGCTACATTTTCCTCAATTATAAAATGGTGATAATACTAAAATTATAGAGGTTAAATGAATTCATAGGCTCCCTAACAGATTCCAGAAAAAGTGTTTTATACTTGGTAAGCTCTCAATGAAGTTAACTATTATTACTATTATTTCCACTAATATGAAAATATATCCAAAATATACTGTAATAGGAAAAAAGAAAAGAGGGAGGTAGAGAACACTATTAATAAGAAAAGATCACAAACTCAAATGCTTACAGAGGTCAGGCAGGCAACATAAATAAGTGAAAGCTATGGGAAACTAGAGAATGCACATCTTATTCTCCAGAGAACAGCCACTCTAATCACTGTTGTATGAGAAAGAGATTGTAGTGTTGCTGAATCTTAAACTAAAAATATGAGTTTTACATAAAATATGTATTTTTTTAAATGTTAGAAATGGAAAATTTTTCTAGAAACAAAGCATGGGACAAACAAAATACAGTATGTATACATGTCAGAGCCAGTAGCTCATCAATTTGCAAACTGATATACTACATAATTCCACACAATTTAAATATGACAGCTTAAAAAACATAAAATTTCGAAGTGGTAACATGAGAAAGACTGGAGAAATAAGGTGATGGAGCTTACTTTTTTTTAATAACACAAATATACTTTAATAAGATTTAAGCTAATTAAAAGCATGACTTAAGAATTTAAGAGCCTTTCATTTGCAATGTAATTCAAATACATCTTCTATCACATGGATATTAATTTTATGAAAGCATAATTTTTAAAGTATGCACTAGAATCAAAACATTTAGTAGTAACTCTTAAGGAAATAGTAAAGGGTTCTCACCACTGTAATGTTTTATCTCTTTGATGTTTGAAAATAGTATTTACTATATTCAATTTCTTATGCCCAACACATCCAATAACTGATAACCTAAATTAGATTCTAAATATTATTAATTTCAAGTGTACTTTTTCCTTAATTTTTTTTGGCTTGTATCTATATGTCCTCCCAAAGCCTTATATTGCCATACATGGGCTTTTCTGAGGTAGCTGAATCTAAGGTGTGTGATGCTGGATTAATGGTATAATGCTAGGATTAACGGTGTCCCGTGCTGGGTGAGAGTGGACAGCCTAGATGGAATATAAGGGACATAAAAAGGGCTGCTGTCATCACTTGCTGCTGCTTCGCTACTTTGCTGTTTTGCTGCCTTTTGCCCACCATGATCTGTTTCTCTTCTGCCATGTCTCTCTGCCATGCCACCCTGCTTTAGACCCAGCCAACTATGAATTGAAACCTCTACAAACTATAAACCAAATAAATCTTTCCTCCTTTAACTTTGGGGGTCACGTATTTTGTCTCAGAAGCAAGAAAAGTAATTAAGACAACCTTTGCAAAAAGGACATGAAATAGAGAACTTTAAAAAAATAATTTCTACTTACCATTCAGATTGTACTTCTTTTTTCCCTTTAACAAATTTCCGCATTTTTATTAACATTTTCAGCAGCGGTGAAATTAGTCATGATCCCAAAATCACCAAGTAAAAAGAAGTAAAACCATTTATTATAGTAATATTCATCCTAATTTCATAAACCAAAAAGTAAAATACTTCTTTTGAGTCTAACTGAATGTAATATTATATATAATTCTTAGCAAGTGTTTTTTATGTGCTTCCCAAGAATATAATACGTTAGAAACTACAAGAGGAAGGTCAAGTGTATAAAATCATAATTGAAAAACAAATGCATCACAAAATTATACTGTCACACTACAATAAGAGATATTCAGGATGGAATATAGAAATATAATTGGTAAGTGGTTTTATTCTGGCACCGCCACTGGTATAATCCTGCAACTTACTTAACCTCTCTACTCCTCAGTCAGTCAGTGTAAGAGGAATAAGACTACCTTATAAAAGTTGAAAGGATTAAATAACATATCCAAAGCACTTAGCATAAATAAAACATAAAACTGCCCAATTAATATTATCTATAATTATTTGAGCCCAATTTAAAAAAAAGTATGTTCAATATATTGCCTCAGAAAGCAGGAAATGTACAGAGGTTTAAAAATTTGTTTCAAAAGTGATTTGATGTCAAAATAGCTTATACTTATTTACCTAAAAAAAAAATATATAGCAGTATTCCTTGAAATGCAACATAAAATGCAGCATAAGTTTATCAATATCACACCTAATGTTTTCATGTTGTACTGGAATATAAGCTCTAAGAGGATAAAGGACGGAACCTCTTTATTCACTCTTACATCCCTCACTTAGCACAGGGACTGGCACATGGTAGGTGATGAATGCTGAACACATTATTTTATTTGTCATATCAATTTATGTTCATCATATCAATTCAACAAGGTAAATATAATTACCTATGTTCAAAGATAAGGACACTGCAGTAAAATGTGGCTGAATATCTTTTAAATGGTACAACTTTTGACTCCTATCAGTACTATTTTGACCAGCAGGATTAACCATCAATATAATAGCACTGTCAGAAATTTTTTATCCATAATTTTAAAATTTCATTTTTAAGATGCCATCAAACTCTATTACTCTAAAATAAGTCTCATCAAACTATACTCATTAACTTAAGTAATATATGATATTTAATACTATAAAACACACCCAAAACCAACTTCATTAACATTGTCCTGTTAACTAGGAATACACAGTTTTTAACAAGTACTCAATTCTACTTACTCCAACCATCTTGAAGTGCTCTTTTAATAACAGCATAATGGTTTATCCGAATGTTCAGTAACTGCTTTCTAAAGTACTACATAAATTTCATACCACGCGGTTTTTTATAAAACACCTCCTATGCAATCACTCCTTTATTAGGTGTTATGACCCCAGGTCACAAAAGAAGCGAAGAAGATCATTACCTCTTTGAAGAACTTTAAAATGTACTTTGAAGGGTAGATTTCACAGTACATGAAACTGCTAGCAAACTGCTCCAGAGCATCATATAATCAGGAAAAGAACTACTGAGTATTCACTCTAAATTAGTCATATATGGTAGGCATTTTCACATATATTACCTCAGTTCTTGTAATTTTGTGAAATTGGTATTGCCATCTTAATTTTGGAAAAGGAAAGTAAAGCTCAGAGATGTTAAATGACTTCTTAAAATGAAACGCAAATTAGGGTCTGACAAAAAGTCTAGTTGACTCCAAATCCAAAGTCTTACTTTATTTTTTTTAAACTATACCATGTCACCTCCCAAACACACAGGAGAACAAGAAAAACATCATTGAAAAGAATAATACCAGTAAATACTGAGATAACGAGGCTAGTACTGAGTCTGAAAGTAAGTGTAAGAGTGAAATTAGTTGTAACAGGAAGATTAAGGTCACAAAAATTTTAAAATTCTAAAGTTTTTTCTTTGGTTTGTAATGATAGAACATAATCTCAAAAAGTTATCTTTCATTTCTTATTCTTTTGCATTTTTATATAAAATTGACCACGCCTCCACAATCATTCCAATTACAAAGGTGGAAGAAAATTAAGTCTAATACGCTGTATTTCTCTGTTTAGCAATTTAGAATGTTAAAGAATAGAAACACTGTCATGAGAGCCTACAATGACCTTAAGAGAATCATTCCTTCATTTTAGTGATGAAAAAGGGGAAGAGGTCAGTAAGATATTCAAGATTATAAAACTTACTCTAAATTTCAAATATGAATCTTTGAATGTTCTTTCTATGACCTAGTGCTCTTTTTCTTCCAGAGTGCCAATAACAGAAAAGAACAAGGTGTAGAGTTATATAATGGGTTCACGTGAAATTTTTTTAAAGTTTCTGATTTTATTTAAAAACCTATGTGAGTTCTACAGTAAGGGTCTAATATACTTATTTTAATATTAAAATGTTTTAAATAGCACACTCTCAAGTAAAATTGATACTTCAAAAAGTACTGCTTGTTCCCATAGTTTAGAACCTCAGCCTTAGAATATCCCTTCATCCAATCCCATGAATTGCAATTTGAAGAGCAAGGCACCAATTACAGTAGCACTTTTTTTTTAAACTCACTTCTTTGTTTCTTTACTTTTTTTCAAAGTAAGAATTTTTTTTTTTAAAGCATGGTAGATCTCTTTCTACTGGTAATGGTACTATGAAAGTTAATTAGTTATTTTAATTACAAATCTTTCAAAGACGTTCTACTTAGTTAAAATTAACTGATTAAATACAAAGTAATTCATGAATTCATTAAACAACCTGAAAAGAACTTCCACTTAATAATACTTCATTAGACATTTGCTTTTGGAGGGGTCACTTGAAAATCTGTTTTAGGACGAGGTATATAGCTCAATGGCACAGCACCTACCAGGAAAGTACTAGATCCTGCGTTCAATTCCCAGTACCCCCCCAAAAAATTGTACTAATGAATAAAAGATTACATCCTATTTGTATCTGACTACAGTTCTATTTACTTTTAAACTGGTTAAGTAATCTTTTCTTTTCTTTTTTTAATAATCTTTTTTTTTTCTTTAATATTTTCTTCTCTGCCCAGATGTAAAGAAAGAAATCCTTTGTAGCTCAATGTCTTTTCCTGGATTTCTTTCTTTAACATTTCACATTATAAAACGTAATTCATTGCTCTTTAATCATATTTACAGAAGCAAAATATAAACTTTTTCCATTTTACAGACTTTCAAAACTTCCCCAATACTATGGTGCAGGGAGCTGCTTGTTCAACTTATCTGGGTATCTATCACTAGCAAGAGTAAAAATAGACTCTTAATCATCACTTCCTCCCCAATAGCATACTGCTGATTCTCTATTACAAACTAAGTTTGAAATTGAACAGTCTTGGTTTTTAATAGTTAAAACTATTTCTACGTAGCACCTCATTATTTGTAGAGTCTTTGGGGCAATCATGATAGTACTAAGCATACTCATCAGAAAGTAAAGCAGTGGTACACACCTGTAACTCCAACACTCTAAGAAACTATGGCAAGACGATCAATCATAAGTTCATATCCACCCTGACTGGTTTTGCAAGACCTTATCACAAGATTTTAAAAATGGTAATAATATAAAAACTTTTAAAAGTCTGGGATATACTTCAAAACAAAGTGGGTTCACATCCCAGTACCAAAAAGCAAAAGTTAATCACAAATTAATTTAACATTTTCCTACTTTGAATATATATTTAATATTCTAATGCATTGCTTCCAACCAAAAGTTCATTAAAGAACAATTTGGTTTGGGAAATAGGCTTCTTTTAACAGTCCTATACACATAATCTTAGCCAAAAGGCCAAGAAGCAATTAAACAGTCATTTAGGTCAGTACTAAAAACTCATGTCAGAAAAAAAAGATACGTTTGCCAAAACATACAGTTCCTTCTGGTAGGATTTAGGTTTTCCTTACAATAGTGATCTATCTACATAATGACACTATTTATTCCCCAAACAAAAATATATTTCTACATCCTTATCAATAAATGGGCTTTCCAAAAAATAATACTGGAGCTGAAGATGTAGCTTAGCAGTAGAGTACTTGTCTAACATATAAAAGAAGGCCTTAGGTTTGATCCCAACAACAACAAAAAAAAGAAGCACATGCCTATAATCCCCACACTCAAGAAGCTGATGCAGGAGGACTGCTGTAAATTTAAGGCCAGTCTGGGCTACAAAGTGAGTTCAAGGCCAGTCTAAACTGCATAGTGAAATCCTGTCTCAAAAAGACAAAGAAAGAGCCAGGCGTGGTAGTGCACTCCTGTAATGCCAGCACTCGGGAGACTGAGGCAGGAGGATCACTGCAAGTTCGAGACCAACCTGGGCCACAAAGTGAGCCCAAGGCCCACCTGAACTGTACAGTGAGACCCTGTCTCACGACAAAAACAGAAAAAGACAGACAGACAGACAGACAGACAGAAAGACAGAAAAGAAAGAAGGAAAGAAGAAAGGAAGGGGAAAGGGAAAGACAAAGATAAAAGAAAAGTACTAGCACATAAGGTACCATTAATATGTTTGAGGAATGAAACAAATGCTTAAACAATTCCAGAGTTATAGGAATGAATATTCTGAATGACTTTATGAATGACTGAAGTACTCTGTACACGTAACTATAACATTCTTGTTGTTCTAGTTTACAACTGTCCTTCTATCTGATTTCTACTAATAGTCTTGTATGTGTTCCAACGTCTCTTTCTGACTTGAAATCTACAGCTGAGTGCAAAAACAACTGTGTATCACTAGTACAAAAGTATGATTTTTAAAAATACCTTTTCCTAAATGTTTGCATCGTTTTCTCATCCATGCCAGGCTTAGCGAAAATTTAGGCAATGGATTGTCACCTTTACCTAAGTACTGAGTACTAAACAGTAGCAGAGGCTAGCTAATATATTAAATAGCTACAGAAACATATTGCAAGTCTATATTCTATACATGTATTCATTATTTTCTTTGTAATATTTCTGTGGAACTTGTGGTTAAATGAGTGTGCTGCCTTGAAACAGCTTCTTTCAAAAAAAAAGAAGTGGGTGAAAAGAAACTCATTCATAATATAGTCAGCCTAATACTTCTTCAGTATTATAATTAATACTGAAGTCGTTTCAAAAATCTGTCTTATATCTTGATTCTAGTTTTGAGGCAAGATACTTGCTTGTCTCTAACTACTCATCATTAAATTATCTCTAATCTCTCTGTTACAAGCAATAGTATCACTAGAGAACATTAAAAACAGAAATATTAAACATTTAACCTAAGTCACCAAAGATGATATAACCTTCATTTCTGGCAAAACAACATAAAATAGTTACCAATATATAGTTCTTAGAGACAGACAATAATCTTCAACATAAAATATTTCCATGTACTATTTTCATGTCCATAACTGTTCATTTTTCCTATTAAAAATTAGATAACTAAAATATCCAAAATATTAAGCGATACAAAATAGGCCAAAAATGCCTCTATTTAATACTTTGTCATTCCTTCAAAAATCTAATGCATTTAATTCACATGGTGAGACATTTCAGTATACAGTGTACCATATCTGTCCACATTCATTTCCAAAATAAAGATAAAAACTCTACAGGATGAAAGTTTCAAAGTACAAATATCTTTCAACAGATAATAAAAAATATCACAGTCAACTAAGAATTTTAGAAATACAGTATAATTTCATCAAAATATTATCAAACACATTGTAAGAAGGGGGAAGACTGTATTTTACACCACCTTTGTAAAACAGATTTAGGTAAAATCCTTTAAATGACTATGGTAAAAATTCCAAGGAGATTTTATAAAATAAATTCTATGCCTTTTAGAATGCCACAAATCATAACCTGTAAAAACCATGGTTTTAAGTGTGGTGTCAGTTTTATTAAATATGAAATCATAATACTTAAGTTCAGTAAAGAATAATTTTACATAGTAATTTACTGTATACTACGTACAATTTATGATGTAATTTCACAGTTACTATAACATGAAGTTCTATAACACAAAACCATAAAAGCATAGTTTCATTCTTGTAGTTTTTTCCAAAAAAATAAATCACATACAATGTTAAGATCATAGAAATTATGCTGCTTGCAATAAAATCCACTATTCACAAACTGATAGCTAGTGTTTTTCTGATTTTTCTCCCTTTTTAGGCTCCATCAAAATACACAATACTATTCTTTGTCTTTTAAGAAAAAGTCTTAAAAGAATTATTTCTGACTTCAAATATCCATTTCATAATCAAATTTGATTGCCCTGTTACCACTTGTTCCAAATCTACAGTCTTTTTCAACCAGTCAACTATATATCCTTATTCCTAGCCCCAGACTTTTCTCCCTGAACTACTGTACTTCATATTCATAAGAGAGCTTCTTCAAATTGTCTTTAATTCTACTGTCAAAGTTATCTTCTTTCCCTGACATTATGCCACCTACCTCTTCCACCTGGGCTTTTCAAGCCCTTTATATTGTATTTTTACTCTACTGTGGAGCCTCATCTTCAACTACATATTTATAAGGTTACCGCTGACTTTCAACTCACCTTAAAAATGCTAGTTTCTTCTTGACTCTGGTAAGTATACTCAATTCTCCAGGTAACCGCATTTCCTGCTAATTCATCCAAATATGTAATTTCTTTTGCATTTAGACCCCAAATACATAGGTTAACATATTTAGAAAATTTTGTACAGTAATTACATACATGGTTTCTTCAATTCTTTGCTCATCAATGTTATCCCTTTTGGAGTATACTTACATTAGCTCCAGGTTATCTGGCAGAAAGTACACTGTACAAGACCTAGTTTGTCACTTGACCAAGGTTAAGATAATTAAGAAAAATACAAGAGAAAGCTTAAATTTAAAAATCGTTGTTTTAAAAAATACCTAGTTTAACTTTTAAATATCTACAGACTTTCATTTCTATGCAGGGTGACATATCTTGGTTTCCACTAGACTTCACTTTCATTCCTCTATTAATTTTCAAAGTGTGGCTAGAATTTACAGTGCAAATCAAGAGTTGGCATAAGGTATATACTTTTACATTTCATGATCAGATTCTTTGAAAATCACCAGTGTCTACTTTAAGAATTCTGAGATACACTGAATCCTCACATAAGTTTCAGCACTAAAAAAGAATAACGCATCTTCTGATTTGAGGGAGGAGGACTTACCTTACCCACAATGGTTTAGACTAGTTTCTCTATACCAGGGGTTTTCCATTAGCAATATTTAATAAATTGCCATTAATTAAGGTTTACAAAGAATGTCTAAGAAAAGAAATTCGTTTACTTAAGAGAGGAAAGGAGGCAGTGGGAATCATCTCTTCATAAAACCTAACAGCTAAATTAAGCATTGCACTCAGTATCTCCCCGCAGTCTTAGGGATTTTTTCTACCTAATAATAAAAGCAAGTCTCATTCAATTTAGTCCCTTCTCGAGCACCGTCTCAACCTGTGAGAATTTGACAAGGAAAAAAAAAAGGATGTGGGGGAAGACACTGGGATTCTCATCTACATTGCTTCTTTTTTTCGAAATCACATCAGAGACTTGGATTTCCTTCACTCTAAACTAAGCTCTCAGATTCCAAATATAGCTCTTTAACCCCCGCCTCGCCACTCAATTGCACAGAAACCTTGCCAACTACAGAATCACAGCAGAAACCCCTACAAATCAGCTTGCTATTCATCTTGGAAGTCATGCCCTGCAGCAACTGCCTATCGCCAAACTGAGGGATATTACCCAAATACAACGCAATGGAATCAGACATGCAGAGCACACACGACTTCCGCGAGGGAGGGAAATGCGACCCGAGAAAAGTGCGCTCCTCAGCTCCTCAGCAGCCTCGGAACCGTCTACCTGGAAGGGGGGGGGGGCTTCCCAGAAAGGAGGGAGAGAGGAGCGGAGTAGGGAAACCCTTCCAACTCTAAAGAAAAAGGCTAGATCCGGGCCGCAGGCAATACTCCCATCCTCGCTAAGGAAAGGGACAGCAAGTGCAGGGCCTTTTGCTCAGAAAGGCGGAATGCAGACACTTTCCGCGGTCCGGACACGAGACGACTTCCCCAATTCCGGGAAGAGAGAGAGAGAGATGTCCCATGGGTGGCTGTGAGGATACCAGAGCCGCGAAGGGCAGCCTGAAGCGGAGCAGAGTTTAGCCCGCCGTGGCCCCAAGTCGGGTCCGGCCGGTGCCGGGGGAAGCACAGGTGGAGCGCCGTGGGGCCGCCGGCTGGGGGAGGGGAGCAAAGGGGGTGGAGATGGGATTCCCCCCTTCGCGAAGCAGCGCTGGCCGGCGAGAGCTGCACGCTTCAGACTGCGGAGCCGGGATCCCGCCGCCTGCCCTGGCAGCGCGGAGCCCCGCAGCGCCCGCCGCACCTGCCCCTTGGTCCCCGGAGGCAAAGGACTCCGGCTGAGGAGGCGCTGGGGCCTGACGCCCCCGGGGCCTGCCCTAGCTCCCAAAGGAGCACGCGGGAACACCCCAACCTCCAGCGGCTCTCAGCGGTTGTAAAACGCACCCCCTGTCTCCCCCTCAGCCTTCCCCCTTCGTAAGGCCGCAGAGAAGGACTACCACGCGCGCAAAGCCTCGGGCAAGTCGAGGACAGCGGCCGCAGCAGTCTGGGACTTCCTCCGCCGGTTACCTGTGAGGACTCCGACGCGGATTTGATGATCGTGGTTAGTGAGGATCATTCCCTCGGACGCCATGTTTCCCAGCGCAGTCACCGCACCGACAGGAGCCGGGAGAAGCCGGAGCCCGGAGCGCGCGGGCCGGGAGCGCGCTCGCCTCGGAAAGCGCGAGGCAAGATCGGAAGGAGGGGCAGGCGGCCGAGCGCTCCCGACCTGCAGGCGGAGGCCGCGATGGAGTGCGCGGGTCTGCGGAGGGGGCGGAGTCAAGGCGCGCGGCTCCGAGCCGGCTGGAAAGAGCCGAGCGGTGGTTTCGGCGCACGGTGGCCGGCCAAGAAGAGCGCGGAGGCGGCGGAGGAAGGTTAGAGACACCGAGGGGCCTGTACAGAGCGCGAGACCCAAGACGCCTGACTAGACGGCAAGACTCTTGAGGGGAAAAGAGAGCACACGCTGTAGACGTTGTGGGGGCGGACTCGGGACAGGGGCGGAGCTACACCCTGAGGCGTGCGACTCGAGGGGAGTAAGAAGGGAGGAGGAGTGAAAACCCCAGTGCCTTAGGCTGGGAGCTGGAAGGAGCCGAGCCAGCCGGAGTAGGACCGGGAAACGCTCCTGGGCGCGCGAGTAGTGCCGGATTGGCTGAGAGAGCGCGGAGCGGGTGCGCGCGAGGCACGAACGCCGCCGCTGCCAGGCCCCAGACAGAAGCAATCCCCTGCCGAGACTAGCGCCTCCGCTGCTTTCCGCCGCTTCTGGCGAGCTCTCCCCCGCGGCGGGACCACTGTGAGGACGAACCTCGGAGGAGCGAGGCCAACTCACTGTGTGGGGCCTCGTTGCAGGCTTTGGGAGCAGCCAGGACCCCCACTGAAGGCTCGGGAAAACCTCGAGGTGGCCTAGAATGCTGCGTGGGTGGCAGAACGGCGTTTGCGGTGCCCCAGCCCGCCGTGGGCGAAGAGGATACGGTATTTCGTCCACCTCTCAGCGGCTGGCTTCCTTAGTCAAGCGCGCCCCGAGGGAGGAGTTCTCGCTTTAGTACCCTGTCTGCCAGACGAGCCTGCCAGTGAATCTAAAGAGCCTTCTGCAGGGCATCTCGAGTGGAGAAAACTGGCTTCTCTCTTTCCTGACTCTCCCACGGTTTGGGGACGTTAAGCTTCCTCGCCGTGACTTACGCATGTAGATGAAACTTAACCGTCTACTTAAAGAATAAGGACCTGTGTCTCCCTTGAACCACAGTCGGTTGTCTTGGCATTGAAGTTTTATTTCATTTGTTTCTGGGAGAAGAGATTACCGTGAACGTAGCTAGTTTTGCCATTTATTTCCATGTGTCTTTCATATTATTATCTGTGGCTATTTCATGGAGGTTTCTTACCTTTTTCTTGCCTTTTCTACTTGTGAAATAATTATATCTAGTAGATAGTCTAGTCTCAGCCATGATTAAATCCTGGAAGCATAAAAATAAGCGAAGTGCAGTATCAAAAAATAGATCAGCGTTTTTACATAGTTAAAATATAAGCATTTGTACATCAATTAATACTTGATGGTTATGGGTTTTGTATTGTTCCAGTTGGAACAAGAAAGTACTCATCCTATTCACTCAAGAGTCACATTTTGTATTTCATTTTAAACAACGAATATAAAAGAAAAGATGGAGAAAAGAAAAGTGAAATAAGATAAGTTAGTGATTTTTTAGAACAAATATTGCTAATACTTTTGACAGTGGATTAAAAATTTAAGCCAGATCAACAGATTACCCATAATTATCACCAGAGATCCTGGTGGCCCCCAGAAACTTAACTGGTCTCAAGTGACAGATATAAATGAGAAAGTATATCCTAAAGAATAATTTCCTTTGTCTCTAAAGAGATCGTTGTTTACATTATTACTGTACATTCACGTTTTAACTAATTAGAAAATATCTTGAACTTTTAGGAATAAGTTCTAAACCTGCCCACTAACAAGATCTGTACTTAAACAAGTTTGGGTCTTTTCCTTCATCCCTTAAGGTACACTAAATAAGTACCCATTTAACTTAGAATATTCTAAAATTATTCTTGGGAATGGTAATAGCACTCATTTCACAAATCAACAGACCAAGAGTATCTGCATCTATAAAAGTAGTAATGGAAAACTTCATTAACATTTAACTGAAGAGGTGAATGTGAATTTAAGCTTTCTAAATTACATCTAAGTTTGATAACATTGTTTGGCTAAATGTTGTATGAAAATGGTTGAAAATAATGGGCAGTTACAACAGATGTTTGCTTTCCAATAATTTTTCTCAAATACATTGATCGCCAAAATTTAGCAAGCTGTAACAGAATTTTACACAGGAAAATCTCAGCGGGTTATCTAGTGTGACCTTTTCTTTAACTGCTAAATGTAGTAGCCCTGTTATCTACAGTTTTTCCTTCCCAGGTTTCAGTTATCTGCAATGAATGTCCAAATATATGCATTGGGAAATTCCAGAAATAAACTATTCATAAACTTTTAAATTGCATGTCATTTTGAATTACATCTTGGCATCACAGGTAGTCCCAGCCCAGTAGTGTATATGCTATCTACTCACTAGTCAATTAGCAGCCATCTTTGTTATCACTGTCTCCAAGTCATAGTGTTTGTATTCAGATAACCTTTATTTTGTTTAATAATGCCCCCAAAGACAAAACTAGTGATACTGAATATGTCAAAAAGAAGCTGTACTTCCTTTAAGCTGTACTGTGCTTCCCTTAAGGGAAAAGGTGAATTGTTTGACTATGCTTCCTCTAAGTCTTATTCCACTGTTTCCTCTTTCTTGATTGGCTAA
The DNA here is from genome assembly GCA_004027295.1 of Dolichotis patagonum. NCBI lineage: Eukaryota > Metazoa > Chordata > Mammalia > Rodentia > Caviidae > Dolichotis > Dolichotis patagonum. The sequence goes on from PVJX010008116.1 coordinate 62,835, forward strand.
TGTCCACAACTATAATTGAGGCCATCAAATGCGCCAAACAGCTTTTGAATATACAGGAAATCCCTGATTTATGAACAAGTTCTGTTCCAGTAAAACTTTCATAAGTCAGAATCCTTTGTAAATTCAACAAAATGAGTCTTACACACCTTTGACAAAAATATACCATGTGAGCTTGTCCTGGTGGTGCATGCCTGTAATTGTAGCACTGGGGAGGCTAAGTAAAGCAGGAAGAATTGCTTTGCATGGGAGGCCAGCTTGGGCTACAAAGTGAGTTTAAGGCCAGGCTGAACTGCATAGTGAGGCCCTGTCTCAAAAATACAAAAACAAACAACAATATACAGTGTAAAACAAAAATAACTTCACATTTTCCATGATCTTGTCTTTGATCTTTAGAATTGTGCCAATGGGTAAACAATTCATGAATTCATGTTATGAGTGATGTCTACCATCTTTTCACCTCTGTCCAATCCCTCAATTGTTTTTTAATCTTTGTGTCCATTGTTATTGCTTTGTGTTTCCTTGCAGTCCCCTCCACATCACTACTGCTTTCCCTCTTTTTTCCAGACATTCTGGGCTGTGATTGAGCACTATACTGCTGTACACTGTCACACTGTACAGTTCTTGGTTTCATTGTGTGTTATTTATGCTCTGATTTTTGTTATTGCTTTTCTTTTACTAATTTTAAGTTATGTTTGTTCTTGTTTTTCTACTTATTTGAGGTTTAAGAGGTCAAACAAATTTGAGGTTTGTTTGTATAATTGTTCTCTCTTAATGTAGGTATTTATTGCTGGGAATTTCCATTTGAGAACTATTGCTGTATCTCATTTGTGTTGGTATGTTGTGTTTCTATTTTTGTTTATCTCAAGAAATTTTGAAATTTGTTTTTAAATTTCTTCTTTGACTCATTGGTTGTTCAACGACATGTTTGGGTTTTTTCCTTTTTGATTAGTGCATATTATACAGATTTAATTATTTCATTGTGACATTTTCATACATCCATATAAATACTTTGAGCATACTGTTCTTCCAATGCCACCCTTGCTGTTTTTACTCCCTCTCCTTGATCCCTTTCCTCTTCTCTGATATGCTTTTTTCTACTTTCATGTCTTTTCCTCCTAGATTCCAAATAGGAAAGAAAACATGTAATACTTGTCTTTCTGAATCTGGCTTATTTTGTTTAACATGACTTCCAGTTCTGTCCTTTTTTTCTGCAAATGATATGATTTCGTTCTTTGTACCTTAATTACAGATATAGATATAAATATATCTATATCATATATATATATATATATATAAAATCTCACATTTTCTTTATTCATCTCTTGAGAGGTACCTAGGCTAACTCTATAACTAGGCTATGGAGAAAAGTGCGGAGTTTCCAAAGATGGCGGACTGGTAGATAGCAGGAGAGGGACCCTCTCTGAGAGAGACAGCTTAAATGCCAGAATGGAACACCCTGGAGAGACCCAAACAGAGAGAGAGATGGACTCTCAACCCAGGAAGAAACTAAAGTGAAAAAAAAACACTCAAATATGAGGTCCTGGGGCTACCATTAGAAAAGCTATGATCAGCGAGCATAGCGCCCTCCTTGAGCCGCCTGCCCAGGACTAACCTGCCCAGGACTAACCTGATGACTGAACTGCACGCATGTGACTGACTTGAGCAGCCAGAGTGTGGAGCTGAACAGCCCTGTGCACAGTTCGCCCGGACCCGGCCCTGCACGTGACCCACCCAGAGGCACCGTGAATTCGCACTGCAGCCCTGCTGAAGTCGGAGGTCGGGGAGCCCAGCAGTTCTCAGGGACCAGCATCAACACGTGGTGAGTGATGGGAATAAGACCTTCCTGTGGGAAAGGGGGAACCAACTGGACAACATGTTAGATTTGGGCAGGACAGCCCTAACTCCATAAGGAAGTGGCTTCAGTTGGTTGCTCCCCTCGCTGAGTCGATTGGTGGAATCTGTTTGGACTGGGCGGTGCCCCTGGCCGGGACCCAGTGGGTCACTACAAATTAATTCCCTGAGCTCGGCGCACACTGAGGCAGTGAAGGCCTGCGAAGGTTGACTGGCCCGGAGGGGAGGAGCCAGTGCACACTGCCCTTGCTTCAACTTCAATCTCTGATAGCGGACGGCAGAGGGCAGAAGCTCCTAGCCTGCGCGCCCTAGAGGAACTTTAACCAACAAGAAAAGGGGCTGAGAATTGCACTATACACTTGTATGGAAGGAACCAAAAACATGACAAGAGGGAGAAATAAGAAAATACCCCCAGCCCCAAACCCTGAGAACATTGATCCAGGAGAGGTAAATATAAAAGAGATTGAGGGCAGCAACATCAAACAGTGTTAGCGGACATAAACAGATATCTTCAGGACCTCGTAAGCAGGATCAAAACAAATATTAATTCAAATTAAACGAGATAAGTAGATTACTGAAAGAAAGGCTGGGCACCTCTCAAGGAGACACAGACAGAAGAATGGAGGAACACAAAAGTAGAGAAACATTTAATGAAGAATACAAAAAAAACCTACAGTTCATGAAGCAGATTCAAAGTGATTATCAGGAAACTAAAGACTCCAAAGAAAGCTGGCAAAACTGCTTGAAAGAAACCAAAGATAGACTATCAAAAATTGAACACAGGCTTACAATGTGTGATCATGAAAGGGAAGATCTCTTAAAAATAACAAGGGAGGGCCGGGGATTTAGCTCAGTGGCTTAAGCACCTGTCTGGCAAGTGCGAGGTCGTGAGTTTGATCCCCGGTACCAAAAAAAAATAAAAAATAAAATAACAAGGGAGCAGGCAGTAACAATTGGAAGGCTAGGGCTGGGGATGTAGCTCAGTGGCTTAAGTGCTTGCTTGGTAAGCGCAAGGTCGTGAGTTCAATCCCCAGTACCAAAAAAAAAAAAAAAAAAAAAAAAAAAAACAATTGGAAGGCTAGAGGACGACAGGAGGATCTACAAATTAAGCATGTGAATCAAGAAGCAGGAGTCAAAACAGGAATTGTAAAGGCTATTCACAGAAATTATTAAGGAAAACTTCCCAAACATAGAAAAAGGAAATGAATGCAGATGTATGAAGCATACAGAACTCCAGTCACCTACCACCAAAACAGAGCTACACCCAGACACATAATAATCAAGATCCCAGAAATTCAATATAAGAACAGAATATTGAAAGCCATCAGAGAAAAGAAACAGATCACCTATAAAGGAAAACCCATCAAAATCATGGCAGACTTCTCGACACAGACCATCAGGTCAAGAAGAGCTTGGAGTGAAGTAATTCAAGCCCTGAAGGAGAACAACTTCCAGCCCAGACTGATGTATCCTGCAAAACTCTCTCTAGAAATTAATGGAGAAATAAGATGCTTCCATGACAAAAAGGAACTTGGAGAATTTGTGACCACCAATCCAACCCTACAAAAAATACTGAAGGACATTTTAGAGAGAAAAAAGAATATGAGCATTTCAGGTACAGTGGCAGAGAGGCTTCAGTCAATGGGGCAGACGGAGTGGAACAGAAAAATAGGCAACCAATGACAGAATAACAAATAAGGCAGAGAAGATTGGCTGTAATCTCTAGTATAGATAGCCTTGAAATATTAACAGAAAGAAACACAGGCAGAGTAGATCAGGAGATAGGATCCATTGAGATGTTCTATATATGCAGGCAGTGGGACCCAAAACAAGCAGTGCACCCTATGGGAGTGAAAGGGGAGGAATTGTCTAAAAAAGGGAGGCAGAGGATATTGTTATTTGGGTAACAAGATTTAAAATTTACATTATTCTCATCACTCTGCTTGGATGGATTACGTGCTGTTCCAGTTTATTTACTTACAGTAGACTTGAGGACATGGTCAGCTATCCCAAAAATAAGAGGACATATTATGGTAATCATCCCTAATTTCCTATCAACTTAATCTGAAGCCCTTTATAACTTATACTGTCTTATTATGACTGCTCTTATTTGCATCTGGTTTGTTAGATTGCTACTTTGTATTGACTGATTTTATTTAAATCTGTTATGATTGATAGCATCAAGTCTAAGAGTATAGGCAACTATACTGAAGATGACAAGATTCACTAAGATACCCACTCTGGTTTGATTATTACTTGCTTTTTAAGTCTTACAATGTCTCCAATGCTTCGTTTTTATTAATGTTGTTATATACTGCTGAGACATCATGGTAACCATTGTAGATCACCTTGTATTGCGGTTTTATATGACTTTTTCGTTTCAGGTTTTTCTAGGAATTTGTTTTGTTTTGTCTTGCTTTGTTTTGTTTTTCCCTCTAATACAGAAAGGATAGATATACATGTAGAGACTCATGCATGCGTAGAACTTATAAACAGTTTATGAGAATCAAGTATATAACACATGATGAAATGAACAACTACTTTGAAGAAAAAGAGACACTACAGTACCCAGTGCTGATTCCATAATGTCATGATG